>JANIVV010000017.1:0-266402 GCA_030555955.1 Diddensiella transvaalensis | reverse complement strand
ATTGCTCTGTTAACAAGACGGGCATTTGGCTTCACGACATTTTTTTGATTTGTTTCATCTGCCTTTACAACAACAAAAAACGATAACCCCGATAATATTGATAATAGCCACAACAACAACAACAGCACTGCGGATTTATATAGGGCAAAGCGCAAACGTCAAGGTTAATAGGGAGTAGTGCATTCGTGTCAAAGGAGGCCAATATCTGCATTCACTGTAGAGTCTGGGTACATTTGGAGTTGTTAGTTGGTTTTTTTTCTTGCACCTTGTTGTTTCTCCATTGAGCATTTGCTGGAAGCGTTGCCGCCGCCGCCTTGGGAATTTTTAGGTCAAGACCGTCTTTGGAAGAGCAGTCAACTGGGTTTTTTGGTTTTTGTCTTTAAATCTATTCGCAATCGCATAAGGAGGGAATCGAGATGCCTGTATTCGAAGTAAGTACAAACAGCTGACTGATCGTGGAGGTGGCACCTAAACACTAACTGGTGGGAACTAGAATCTCAAGAACTTCATCCGCCATGGCAAGCAGGCCTATGGAGGCACGCCGGGTGAGGGTGTTGCAGGGCAGGGCGATGCCTGGATTGATGGCGGAGATGACATTGCCGTTGCTGGCGGCAATGCTAGTAGCGGCCATAGAAAAAAGGACGGGCTGGATACCGCTGTGAAGCAGATTATCGCCGAGGAGAATGAGCAGAAGTCCCGAATGCCGTCGTATAGAGGCCTGGAAAAGTACAAGCTATTGGAAAAGATGGGCGATGGGGCCTTCTCCGTGGTCTACAAGGCTGTTGATCGGTCATCAGGAGATCAAGTTGCGATAAAAGTAATCAGTAAACGGGATATAAACACAACACAGGTAAGTCTTGAACTTTTGGACTCTCGCTTTTTAACACACTTCTCTTTATCTGTCTGGCTCTCTTTATGCCCTCACGTGTGTCAAATATCACAGCAGAAACAGCAAGGTAACATTGTTTGGTTTAGAAAAACCACCTCGCGGCTAACGTTCGACCAGAAGAAGATACTGCTAAGGTGAGAGCCATATTCATTCCCCCCTACACACACACTTCCTTGAGTTCTTTTTGTTTTCTTTTGAAGGGTCCAGTTTGTGCTAACATATGGTGTTATTTTTTGGGAATTTAGAAATCGAGCATTTTGAAAGAAGTGGCTATAATGCGACAGCTTCGACATAAAAACGTCGTGGATCTAATAGACTTTATGGAGAGTACGGACCATTACTTTATTGTTTTGGAATTGATCCCCGGAGGTGAGCTGTTTCATCAAATTGTCCGGCTCACATATTTCTCGGAGGACTTGGCGCGGCATGTGATTACCCAGGTCGCAGAGGCAGTCAGATATTTGCATGAAGAGGCTGGTGTAGTCCATCGAGATATCAAGCCTGAGAATCTATTGTTTTATCCCGCCAAGTTTGTGCCGTCCAAGGTCAAGACTGTGCGCAAGGGCGAGGACCCTTCAAAGGAAGATGAGGGCGAGTTCACACCGGGCGTGGGTGCCGGTGGGATTGGCGTTATTAAACTAGCTGATTTCGGGTTGTCGAAAATCATCTGGGATGCAAAGACTATGACACCTTGCGGTACAGTTGGCTACACTGCGCCTGAGATTGTTAAGGACGAAAGATATTCCAAGAGTGTGGACATGTGGGCATTGGGATGTGTTCTCTACACAACTCTTTGTGGCTTTCCACCGTTTTACGATGAACGGATTGAGGTTTTAACTGAGAAGGTCGCAAAGGGCCAGTATACGTTTCTCAGTCCCTGGTGGGATGAAATCAGTAAAAGCGCAAAGGACCTAGTCAGCCATCTGCTAACGGTCGATCCTGAACGACGATATACAATTGACGAGTTTCTGAAACATCCATGGATCACTCAGAGCCACGAGCCCACTGCTCCCGCCATTGATGCGCCCAGCGTCGTCGCGGTTGAGCCCACCCCGCCTATTCTGGAAGAAGAAGAACCCAAGGACTACGCCTCTCCCGTTGGCGTCGCCCTCAAGGAGATCTTTGATGTATCTAACGCTGTGCATCGAATGGAAGAAGAAAACAACCGCCGCCGTCGTGGCGTGGCCACCATGTTTTTGGACCCCATGATGGACGAAGAAGAGGAAGAGGACGATGAAGACAACCTAGGACAAAATAATGTGAGCATCCCAGCTGAGGACCATGAGTTGAATGGCGTTCAGAAGGAACTAGCCAAAGTGTCGATGAAATCCAGCCATCCTCTTACCAGTGCGTCCACACCCTCCAACAACATGCCGCGCAAGACCCGGAGACGAGTACCTGGGGCTCCTGGAGGAGGCTTTTTCGAACTACATCTCGAGGGTGCGACTCTACTAGAACGACGAAAGCGTGCTCCGGCTGTTGAACATCCTGCGCCCGTTCCTTCTATTGTTACATAATAGAATACAAGCTCCCCCGTAATATATATATATATATCTTTATTATTATCATAATCCTCTCTCATAACAACGTAAGTTTATTTTTATCGCTACATCTCCCCACCTGGAGAACGTCATCATGTTCTTCAATGCTGGAAACGGCTACTGTTATCGTTGCATTATCACCATCAGCCTTCCCGGCAACATGAGACCCGGCGCGCGCACCTAAGCCAATGGCGGCAGTGTATTTAGTGGCACACACTCCCCTAAACCTAACCCCCATCCCGAAAATTTTTTTTTTAAATTTTTTTTTTTTTTTTTTTTTTTTGTGTTTTCTTTGAAGTTTTATAAAATCCCAAACGTTTTTTTCTTCGTTTTTTTTTTCTCCTCTCTTCTCTTTACCAACTTCACATCCTTTGAACGCTACTTGAAGAGATACAAGAAGGGATATTTATTCTATCTTTTTCATCTGGAGAAGGGTTTTCTTTAAATATTTGCATATTATATTTCTCTTGAGAGAGAAGTTAAAGAGAGATTGACTAGGGTCTTTTTTTTTTGGAGGGATTATTATTTCAAGCTTTCCTTTTGTTTTTAATTAAATTATTGTTATAGAAATGGCTGCTGCTCAGGAGAAACAGGAGTCCATCAAGGTCCTGGATGAGCTGTTTTCAAAGCTTGTGGTTGCATCCAGCGAGGAGGATCGAACTAGTGCCGTCCACAGCGTGGCCCAGTTCATCAATGGACCCATCGAGGAGCACGATCTCCCAGAGAAGTTCTTTGCTGACTTGAAGGGTGCTATCAACAACAAGAAGGACGCGGTTGTGAGACAAAATGCTCTCGAGGCTTATGCTGCTATCGCCGCTTCAAAGGAGCTTGCTCCCTCTGTTGAGCCTCTGTTGGTGTCGCTTTTTGGTGACGTTTTAGAAAAGGCTGGTGACAAGGTTGTTCCGGTCAAGAACATTGCCTCCGAGGCTATTAAGGCCTTGGCCAACAACATCACTCCTCGTGCTGTGAAGGCTGTTTTGCCTCATCTCGTCAACTCGTTGGCCAATTCCAACAAGTGGACCGAGAAGGTTGCCGCTTTGGAGGCTGTCTCACTTTTGGTCGACTCTGCCAGAGACCAGGTCGCTCTGCGAATGCCCGAGTTGATCCCTGTTTTGTCTGAGGCTATGTGGGACACCAAGCCCGAGGTCAAGAAGGCTGCTACCGCTACTATCACAAAATCTACTGATACTATTGATAACAAGGATATCGCTAAGTTCATCCCAGCTTTGATTGCGTGTATCGCCAAGCCAACTGAGGTCCCGGAGACTGTTCACATGCTCGGTGCCACTACGTTCGTGTCTGAGGTCACCACTGCTACTCTGTCCATTATGGTTCCTCTTTTGTCTCGTGGTCTTGCTGAGCGTGACACCTCCATCAAGAGAAAGGCCGCGGTTATTGCCGACAATATGTGTAAGTTGGTTGACGATCCTCAGGTCGTTGCTCCTTTCTTGCCCAAGCTGTATCCTTCGCTTAAGACAAACTACACAAACATTGCCGACCCTGAGGCTCGTGAGGTTACTCTGAGAGCTGTAAACACTCTAAAGAGAGTCGGTGAGATCAAGGATGACGACAAGATCCCTGATGTATCCACTGCTGGTGATACCCAGGTTAACTTGGACATCATCAAGTCTCTGCTGAAGGACAAGAAGGTTGACAAGCGATTCGATGTTATTGTCAACTACATTGCTGCTATTGCTGGTGACCTCATTGATGAGCGTCTTACTCACGAGGCTGACTGGGCCGAGTCTCTGAGACCTTTCTTTGTTGTTTTCCTCCACGATAAGGAGGCTCGTGCTCTGATTGAGGAATTGCGACGAAAGGCTGTTGCCAACATCCCCGGTGGTGCCAAGTTCGATGAGGAGGACGATGAGGGTGAGGACTTGTGTAACTGTGAGTTTTCTTTGGCTTACGGTGCTAAGATTCTGCTGAACAGAACTCAATTGCGTCTTAAGAGAGCTCGTCGTTATGGTCTTTGCGGTCCTAATGGTGCTGGTAAGTCTACTCTTATGAGATCTATTGCCAACGGCCAAGTCGAGGGTTTCCCTAGCCAGGAGGAGTGTAAGACTGTTTACGTCGAGCACGATATCGATGGAACTCACGCTGATACCAACGTTGTTGACTACGTTATTGCCACTGCTGGTGACAATATCGGCACTAAGGAGGAGATCACTAAGCAATTGCTTGAGTTTGGTTTCACCAATGCCATGGCTGAAATGCCAATCACTTCTTTGTCTGGTGGTTGGAAGATGAAGTTGGCCCTTGCCACTGCTGTGTTGAGAAAGGCTGACATTTTGTTGCTGGACGAGCCTACCAATCATTTGGATACCGTCAATGTTGCTTGGTTGATCAACTACTTGACCACCTGTAACATCACCTCCATCATTGTTTCGCACGACTCTGGATTCCTGGACAAGGTTTGCGAGTATATTATCCACTACGAGCGATACAAGCTTAGAAAATACAAGGGTAATTTGTCTGAGTTTGTCAAGAAGGTCCCCGCTGCCAAGTCATACTATGAGCTTGGTGCCTCTGACCTTGAGTTCACTTTCCCCACTCCTGGTTTCTTGGAAGGTGTCAAAACCAAGCAAAAGGCTATTGTCAAGGTCTCAAACATGTCCTTCCAGTACCCTGGTACTTCCAAGCCCCAAATCAAGAACATTAACTTCCAGTGTTCGCTGTCGTCGCGTATTGCCGTCATTGGACCCAATGGTGCTGGTAAGTCCACTCTTATTAATGTCTTGACTGGTGAGCTTTTGCCCACTGAAGGTGATGTCTATGTGCACGAGAACTGCCGTATCGCCTACATTAAGCAGCATGCATTTGCCCACGTTGATAACCATTTGGACAAGACTCCTTCTGAGTACATTCAATGGCGTTTCCAGACTGGTGAGGATCGTGAAACTATGGACCGTGCCAACAGACAGATTAACGAGAGTGATGAGGAGGCTATGAACAAGATCTACAAAATTGACGGTACACAGCGACGTGTTGCTGGTGTCCATGCCCGAAGAAAGTTCAAGAACTCTTATGAGTATGAATGTTCGTTCTTGTTGGGTGACAACATCGGCATGAAGAATGAGCGATGGATTCCCATGGGCTCTGTTGACAACGCCTGGATTCCTCGATCTGAGCTGATTGAGACACACTCCAAGCTTGTTGCTGAGGTTGATATGAAGGAGGCTCTTGCATCTGGTCAGTTCCGACCTTTGACCAGAAAGGAGATTGAGGCCCACTGCAACCAGTTGGGTCTTGAAGCTGAGTTGGTTTCTCACTCTCGTATCCGTGGTTTGTCTGGTGGTCAGAAGGTTAAGCTTGTGCTTGCTGCTTGTACCTGGCAACGGCCTCATTTGATTGTTCTTGATGAGCCTACCAATTATCTTGACAGAGACTCTCTTGGAGCCTTGTCCAAGGCTCTTAAGGTCTTTGAGGGTGGTGTAGTTTTGATTACCCACTCTGCCGAATTCACCAAGGACTTGACTGAAGAAGTCTGGGCTGTTTTGGACGGTCAGATGACTCCTTCCGGACACAACTGGGTTACCGGTCAAGGTTCCGGTCCAAGATTGGACCAGAAGGAAGGTGAGGAAGAGGAGAAGTTCGACGCTCTCGGAAACAAGATTGAGATCAAGAAGAAGGCCAAGAAGCTTTCTGCAGCTGAGCTCCGAAAGAAGAAGAAGGAGAGAATGAAGAAGAAGAAGGAGCTCGGTGATGCCTACATCTCATCTGATGATGACTTGTAAGTTTGGAAATGACCTCCAACCAACCAAAAAAAAAAAAGAAAACGACGAGCAATTCCTTTTATCATTTTTTTTATTATTATTAATTTGTTTGTGCTTTTTTTTTCCTCTTTTCTACTAATAGTTTTTTTTATCAATTATCTTTACGTTTTGTGATTCTTTTAAATGATAGAATAGGATCAATATTACTAGAATTATCTCCCACCATTATCAGTCACTTCCTTCGCCTTTTTGGCGTCTGGGCCGTAGTTCGCGCCTGATCTCCCTAACCCATACGATCAAGGTGGTCCTGTCGGCACCCCATGCTCCGAGATAAAATATCAACAAAATATATGTATTGGGTGGTGTCTCGAGCATTGAAGCAGGAGGAAGCGAGTGGAAAAGAAGAATATAATAGAATGAATATGGTGTATGACTCAATGTGCAAGAGGGCCTTGGTGAAGCTGAAAGAAAGCGGGAACAGCCGTATCATCATAGTCATTGCAGGAATACCTGGATCAGGGAAAACGACGCTTGCTGGCGAGGTCGCCAACAGACTGAATCAACAGACTCCTGGAATCGCATGTGTGGTGCCTATGGACGGCTATCATTTGACGAGGAAAGAGCTCGACGCGATGCCAGACCCTGCTCTGGCACACGAGCGACGAGGAGCTCCCTTTACATTTGATGCTGAGTCGCTGGTCGATTTGGTTCGACTGCTTCGTAGGAGCTGTGAAGTCAATTCAGGTGTGGATATTATTATGGCACCTGCGTTTGATCATAGGGTCAAGGACCCCGTGATAAACGAGATTGTGGTGCCTAGAAAGTGTCAGATTGTTCTCATGGAGGGGCTCTATTTACTGCTGAGGGATAACCCGTGGGATGAGATCTCCAGGCTGGTTGACGACCGGTGGTACATTCGTGTGGATCAGTCTATTGCTCGAGGACGGGTGGCTAGAAGGCATGTCGAGGCAGGCATAACCCCAACTCTGGAGCTGGGGTTTACAAGGGCTGACGGAAATGACGCTGCTAATGGCCAATATATTGTACAAAACTCTACAAAAGCAGATGTGACTATACAGAGTATAGATGAATCAGAAGAAAAAGTCGCCATCCCGATAGCCACGGAGTAATGCAGATGTAACTCTGATATAATCCCATTTGCTCCATACTGGACTATTAGGCAATGGGTTGTACCAATAATTTACGCTAGTGGAGATTTCTTCATCTTCAATGCTGATTTGGTGATACCACAGGGCAGGGATATACAACATATCACCAGGCTGCATCTCAACTTTGTATACTTTACAGTGATTTCTGAAGATGTCATTGTGTGTTGCTGGATTGCTAGGATCAACAGTAGGAAACATGATTTTCTGAGTCCCTTCCAGATTGCCTAGATCGACATTAGAAGTGCCTTCTGGTACGCTTATTTCTGTGCCATCGACTTTAACATGCCAGCCCTGGTCGTCATAGACATATGTCGCGGGAACCAAAAACTTTTCTGCGTTGAGCCATTAGAATACATTGGATGAGGTGCAGAGCAAACAAACATCGACTTACCATCTAAAGCATATGCATCGCTGGGCGGAATTAGGTATATCATTTTGTTGCCGGTGACCTGCACAAACAAGTTCTCATAGTTGTCATTATGCAGTCGAGAAGTTGTGCGACTGTTGCCTAACCATAGATTGACTGCCTCTGGAGTATCTAATATACTGCTGGCAAATCGATGGTCTAGTTTAATATCTTTGGCCAGCAAACCAAACTCCTTTGGCATATTCCCATCCTGAGTCTGCATATAATACACCGGTCCCTTGCTGCTCTTATCATCCAAATATGCAAACAAATCCCTGCCAGTCATTTCCTCCATATGAGGCTGGACAAAAAATTCATCATATAGAGGGGCGTCTGCATTGCCATATGGAGTTTTAGCAACTTGGATCCGGTGTGAATCCAAAGTCTCTTTGAGATACTCAGTTGTCCACGAGTTCGATCCGTCTGGAAATATAGATACATCTTTTTATACATTAACTAAACGATCTAATACAGTTTTTCTTATAGAAACACACTTCCTTACTTTGAAATTTGGCCGGTAAATTGCTAGAAACAAGTCGGGCAAATTCGACCTCTGATGGCTCGTGTCCAATCACAGGTACGCTATCGGGGTAGGAAGCATTCTGAACATCCATCTGCCTCAGAATGGCATATTCCAAGTCTTTTGGATCGAGCATTAACTTGGGTCGCCCTTCTCTGGAACGGGACGTAGAATTGCGGCGGACACTTCAACTTGCCAAGGTGAGATTTCATCCGACTCTGAGCCGAGCTACTACTGAAAAGCCCAACTTGTTGTACCACTCTCCGCTTAAGCAGGGAGACTCACAAGTTTAAGCACAAAACCCACCATCAATGTTTTCTAGGTCAGTGCGACGCTCTCTTCGAACTCAGCAACTAAAGCGCCTAGCATCGACGCTAACGTTAATTGAACATGCTGAATCCAAAATCACACCCGGCAGTCTGAGCGCGATCGCTGCTGCCAGTCAACTCGGCAACTCCATCACTGCGTTCGTTGCTGGATCAGACGCAGCCACTGTCGCGGAAGCAGTATCTAAAATTAATGGAGTTGAAAAGGTACTGATTGCAAAGAATCAGGCGTATGACAAGGGTCTGCCCGAGAATCTCGCGGCACTGTTGGCAGAGAATATCAAGAAAAATGGATTTAGTCATATTGTAGCTGCATCTTCTGCCTACGGCAAGAACGTGATTCCTCGGACTGCGGCTCTGTTGGACTCTCAGCCGATCACAGATGTTACCAAGATCGATGGTAGCGATACATTCCAGCGCCCTATCTATGCTGGCAATGCCATTCAGACTACCAAGTCTAGTGACGCAACAAAGTTCATCACAGTTCGAACTTCTGCATTTGCAGCTGTTGACGCTAATGGTAGTGGGGCTGCCGCGGTTGAAGACGCAGTGGACCCATCCTCAGAGCCATTATCAGAATGGGTCTCGGAGCAGCTCACAAAGAGTGAGCGTCCAGATCTCGGAACGGCCAGCAAGGTGGTATCTGGAGGTAGAGGCCTGAAAGATAAAGAAAACTTTGACAAGGTCATGTTCCCGTTTGCAGATGCACTGGGTGCTGCCGTTGGTGCCTCTCGTGCTGCTGTTGACTCAGGTTTTGCTGATAATTCTCTGCAAGTTGGCCAGACCGGTAAAGTTGTTGCGCCCGACTTGTACGTTGCCGTTGGTATCTCCGGTGCTATCCAGCATTTGGCAGGAATGAAGGATTCCAAGACAATCGTTGCTATTAATAAGGACTCAGAGGCTCCTATTTTCCAAGTCGCTGATATTGGACTAGTAGCTGATCTGTTTGAGGCTGTTCCAGATCTCACTGAGAAGCTAAAGAAATAGATTGTAGAAAATCATGTATATTCATCGTAGAATATTGTACTGAGAATAAAAATCACTTCATAAGTCGTATCTTACTAAGCCCATGTCCCTCGTCCCCCCCACTAGAACTGTAGGTCGGTCATCAAGTCAAAGTTGATGTCCGTCAGTGGAGTTAAGACCCGCACATGTCGATCACACGCAACTATTAAGCCCACGCAAGTGCAGATCGTTTGGGCGATCCCCGCAGTATACCATCGAAGGAAAGCACCACTGTCCCTCATTTGGAATTCGGATAAGCTCCTAAATTCCGCTGCTTAGAAATTGGAGTTAAATCCACCATTTCCTGAAATATAAATTGCGAGCTGTTTGCTGTTAATGCTGTTAGTTTTATTTCATACGCCTTAATAACAGCATTAACAGAAACTGAGAAAGAATGAGCTCATTCGGAGAACAAACTACTTCCGAGGAAGCGGCATTGGCCTTCAAAGATCAAATTAAAGACAAAGTTATTCTCATCACCGGTGGCACTTGGGGAGGAATTGGAGCTGAAACAGGAAGAGTTTTGGCAAAAAATGGTGCGAAGCTAGTTATTTTTGGTGGCAGATCTCAGGAGGGTCTTGATAAGACCATTGAGAATTTACAGGCAGATCTTCCTAAAGCAGCATTTCGTAGTATTGTTTTAGACCTGGGTTCCCTTGATTCTATTAGATCCGCGGCTAAGGAAGTAAATGCTTATCCCGAAAGTATTGATGTTCTTATTAACAATGCTGGAGTCATGGCTTGTCCTTACAGCAAGACTAAAGATGGGTTTGAAATGCAATTTGGAACGAATCATCTTGGCCACTACTTGTTTACTAACCTAATTCTCCCTAAGCTACTTGAAAGTTCATCCGCTCGAGTTGTTAATGTGAGCAGCTGGGGTCATTTCTTTGCTCCAGTAATTTTCGAAGATATTGGGTTTTCTGACGGCAAGAAATATAACGATTGGTATGCTTATGGACAGTCTAAGACGGCAAATATTTTGTTTGCCAGGTCATTGGCAAAGAAATATGCTTCAAAGGGCCTTACTGCATTCTCACTACATCCTGGCACAATAATGACCAATCTTGGACGTCATCTTAATTTTGAAAAGTTATCTTCTGAGCCTCCTCGTACTTTCACTGAGAATAAAATCCTCTTTGATGTGAATCAAGAGGTTAAATACAAGAACTTGGAACAAGGTGCTGCAACTTCTGTGGTTGCTGCTTTTAGTCCTGATATCTCCAACCACAGCGGGTCTTACCTTTCCGATTGCCAGATCGCAAATGACCAAACTGCAGAATATGCTAGAAGTGACGAAAATGCTTCCAAGCTTTGGGACCTTAGCAATAAGCTAGTTGGTGAAAGCTTCTAATCACATTGTAAGTACATAGGTCTTGCAATTTACAAGTACATAAGAATTTAAATCTCCTCTCTTCTAGTTGGAAGTATCTCCGGCTAAATTTTCTGATTTCCCAGTCGCATTTGGTCTATCTGCAGCGCTCAATTCTCGGAATTGCTGATGAATCTACATAGCGGAATTAACAATACGTCTGATTGCGTAAATGAAGGACTTGTCACATATTTCCGAATGTGTTTCTCAATCCGTATACTTGTTAGAATATTTTAAAATACCGTGTATAATTTCGTGACAATAAATAGAAATGTGGAAATATGTTTTTTACCTAATGCAGTCTCAGCCATGCGACGGTTCTCGGAATAAAACTGCAGAAAAGCTCATAATCAGAATTTTCAATTTGCCACTGATATTTCCTTGAGGAATCAGTGCATATATATCAAAAATTACTAACCAGAAATCGTATTATCGGAATATATACGCGAACTGTATCCTACGGCTGCGTGTAGAATTTCAATAAGACTTAGTCAAAAACAACTGTACTACAACAAACGTATATATTGAGTGTGACATAATTCAGTTTATCAGCTGGACGCAATTGTTTTATGAGGCACTGGCTTACTACAAAGTTGATACAACAAATTTTGTGATTTTAGAATAATCAAAAACTTTGGTTCTATTAATGATGAATCCATCTTTTTTATTTTTCTTGATCTATTTTGCACTCTGTATACTAATTAGTCCTAATCTTGCTAGGCACCTTTAGCTTGCAGAAGACAGGATTTGGAGGCATTATTCATTTATTACTTATTCTCTATTTTAAAGTATTAACATAAGATATAAGACACTAACGTGATCAATTAATTTTATTCTAGTTCACTCGACTAGCCTCTGCTAGTGAAAAAGACAATAACCCCAGGTTGAAACAATCTGAGTGCTGCAACAAGCATATTATTTCCAATTAAAAGCTCATTGCCATATCATGAAGGTGTCCTTACCCTGAGCCGTCCTTGACATTCTCGGACTCTTCCCTGGCAGAATGCAGAGAACAAATGAATAAACAAATAAACAAATAAAAAATGATATATGTCATATGGTCTAAAATTTCAAGATCAATAGTTTTAGGAATTACAAATAATCCTAGATCTTCAAGTTTTCTCTTGTTATAGGTGAATATTTGTATATCCATGGCTGCATGTAAAGGATCAGAGCTCAAATCAAATAGAGACTTGTAAGTTGCCAGGCAGGAATTTGCCAGGAAGCTTCTGAGGAAAGCAGCGTTTCTAAGACAACCTTGCAGAAGTGATCGCCCCTCAATATGGATTCTTTGCGATACCCAGAATCGGTTTTGTTTGTCATTCATTCCTCAAATGAATGGAAGAATAAATCGATTTGACATCTATCCTACTTATGAATATTAGAAAAAATATGTTAAAAAAAATCATATAAGAATAAGATAGAGAATTCGTCAAGATAAAAGTTGTGGAAATTGCTTGAGGAACTTATTTGCCGCTAATAAACCCTTGTCAGGTATCGAGTATTGTTTCTAGCCTTTACGCGCTTGCAAGTGACAACCTCAATAATCCCACAATCCACCGAGCATGGGTACTCAAAACCCAACTAAAATCCATTCTATGTACATAATATTCGATATAATGCCCGCTACAGTCACTTTCCTATGCCAGGAAAATGTGCCTTACCCTGAGAAAAAGCCCCAACCCTGGTATCGCAGACTCATTAGCATCAGCATTTGGGGCCTCATTTTGCAGCGTATGAAGGTTTTGTAGTGTAGTTGGTTATCACGGTGGATTTTGATTCCGTTAACCCCGGTTCGAATCCGGGCAAGACCTTAACCTTCATTTTTTGAGCCTCTTGATCATTATATTTTCTATCTGATCTGTATTTGTTTATTAATTGTGTCGGTCCTTGTTGGCATCTAGTAATAGCGGCTGTTGACGTCTTTTAAATAAATCCTTGAATAAATCCTGTGCCTTAGGTAATACCTAGAATAGCAATATCGCAAGATACTCCCGAGTCGTCATTTCTAGATCATTTTGTAGCATGCTTGTAATTTGCACACGGTGAAAACATGAACTCTTCTTGACATTTGATTCCCAAGCTAAGCAGAAGCAGATACTTGAAAACGCGCCTACCAAGCGCAGGAAGCTTCAATTGCAATGTACGGGCTGGACTTGGACACTATAGAGAATGCGAGAGGTCTGGTGATGATGATCATCTTCAAGTCTGATATAAATCTGGAGCCAAAGGTGGGCCGCCTTTACAATATAGATCCAACATCTGGCACTGTTGTTCTGTTCAACAACAGCAACCAATTGACCACCTTCACAATGATTTACCAGAATTCCATTCATAATGTCCAAAGTATGATCTCCAAGTTTCTCAATTCAAAGCTCTGTGAATCTGATACTAACACTTGGCAAGTACATGCAACCCAGGATCGGGAGCTCGCAAAAAGCGCTCTAAGCTCTATTGATAGCATCATGCTTAAATCAAGAGATATTCTACAAGAGTAGCGACGGGTGGCAATATCTGTTCAACTTCTACTAGTTATATTTATATCGCCATTCAGGCAAAGACGCAATTTCATTCCTAGTTAGTTACTCCCCTAGCTAATATATTACACTGTGAGCACAGTCTAATAGAGCACAATAAAACACTGCATTTTATCCTATTGAATTGACAATAATTCGAGGTCAATAAATTTACTAGCAAGCAGCCTAAAGCATTGTTAGGCCAGTTGAGAAACTTGGGATAAATTAGCGGAGCTTTGTTTCACGGTGGTTCTTGGACTTAGCCAAAACATACACATCTATACAATGGGAAATTCATCTTCACAGGAAGAGGATGCGAAGAAAGGGCATCGGCATCATATCCGGGACGGTCTGAGACATGCTCATAAAGACTCTACTGATTCGATGCCGGCTGTTCCCCAAGGCTTTGATCGTTTACCGCCGAATGTGGGTTCCTCCAAGCCAGACACTGCAACAACCAGTGTGCTGAAGGAGTCCGTGACTGCAACCTCCTCTGGCGCTACCACAACTACATCAAGCCTTGATGCACCCGTATTTGAATCAGAGTCCAGCTTTTCCCACGTCGAAGAGGCCGGCGACACTGCTCAGGATGATTCACAAGGATCCGGCGGGACCACACCCAGCAGACCACCGTTTCGACGAAAGTCCACAATTCTACTCGAAGAACACGAGATGGAATTGGCAGACGAGGAAGCAGACAAGTGGAAGCAGGCCAATCCATCTTCTGCAGGTGCAGTAGCAGAGCTTGAGGAAGATGGCGATGGAACCAAGCTGCCGCCCGCTCCTAGTCTAACTGCTGGAGGAAGCGAAGAGAAGCCTCTGTCACGAGCGGGTTCTGGAGACGAAATTGAGCTGCGAAATAAGGACTACGACGGTGGTAAATTCGATACTCTAATAGTTTGGAAGCAGGGGGGGCGTAAGGTTTATGTGACAGGGTCCTTTACTGGGTGGAGAAATATGATCAAGTTGACTAAACAAGAGAATGGGGAATTTTCAACAGTATTGAAATTACCAAAGGGGACGCATAGAATGAGATTTGTGGTTGATAACGAACTGCAATGTTCAGACTTTCTTCCCACTGCCACTGATTCTATGGGCAACCTCGTCAACTACATCGAAGTAGGAGGCGACGAAGATGGGATCCCGTCTGGATTGGACTTGAAGGATGAAGAGTTACTGGACTCTAGCGGGATCCGATATGAGCGATTCCAAGAAGTTGAACCCCCAGAGCCCTCGTTAGACTACGGTAATGAGATCCCCGCAGTGTTTACAGATCCTGAAGTCATGGACAAGTTTGTCTCATCAGACTTTGTTACACCACCCCATCTGCCTCCTCACTTGGAGGGAGTTATTTTGAATTCAAATTCGACGGAAAAGGATAATAATAGTGTTCTCCCCATTCCGAATCACGTGGTTCTCAACCATCTAGCCACAACTTCGATTAAACATAATGTATTGGCAGTGGCCTCTATCAGTCGATATTCTCGGAAGTACGTGACGCAGATTCTCTATGCGCCTTTATAAACTGGGGTTCCTCTCTGTGTGTGCGTTTATGTGTGTGTCTGTGTGTCTATTTTATGACGATATGCTGGAAGAAAAATCCATGAGCGACAACATGCATGCATCAACTAATGCAACTATAAATGCACAAACTGAAACCGAGCAAAAACCACTTAGGTCGAGGGGCATATCAACGCGTAATCTCTCTCGTTCGTGATGATGATGATGATGATGATGATGATGATGATTTAGGTCCTACGATCGATAATTATAACCTCTTTTGTAACACTAGCACCCCCTTTTGATATGTATTTTTTCAGGTAACGAATGATTATTAATTTCTATTTGAATAATATCGATAAAACTACTGGAGAAGCATATTTTGACATTATGGTTTTCATAACCATGGGAAACTTGTTTTTTGTAGACGCCTTTTCCTTCTACTTTTACCCCTGGATCGATCCCCGTTAGTTCCACCGCAAGAGATCTCCCCCTCTAATCATGCATGCGCACTACACTAACCCGTGAGGAGCATTAACCAGTAGCTTGTCAAAGTACTATTTTAATATGCACATAAGACCCCCGTCCACACAGGGGACCAGAGTGCACACTCTGCCGAATCAGAAATAAAAGAAATATGTAACCAAAAAAATCAATTCTTAAATGTGTTGTTGTTCACAGTTATATATCATCGCTTGTTAACTGCTGCCCCTCTATTCAGCATCTGTAAAACCACCAACCTACCTCACGGAAACCTTAATATAAATTTCGTTGTTAGGGCCTCTGAATACAGAGTTAGGCATTCTCTCGACTATGCCGTGGCCTACGTCGACTACGTCTGGTAATAATAATAAAACCAATTACAGATCACGGAGGACTAAATCTATCAGCTTGTCCAATCTCGTGGGCCTGACCCTTAATAATCGCAAGCAACCTAATTCGACTACAACAAGCACGACACTATCTAATTCATCATCTTCGGCATCGTCGCTTTCCGGCCATAGTCGCGAGAATAGTACTGGCATGCCAACTGTAAATTCGGAAATCCAAGACTTAACGACGCAAAGGTAAGCTATCTTCTTTTTTGTTTTACTCTCTTGTTCCTTGATAAGTATCAAAACCTTATTTCTCTTCTGCTACGTGCAATTTGAGTGCACTGCCCAAAATCACATTTTCAGTTTGAATCAAATATTTGGTGCTGAAAACTCTGTCATAAAGTTCGGGTGCCTGTGCGGCAACTCGCACTGTCAATGACTTGAAAGGGGGTGTGGGAACGGTAGCGCACAGGAGCACCCAAATTTGAATGAGAGAAGGGGGGAGTGGATAACAATAATTTTCTGGGCCCAGCTCCTCCTAAAGTGAGGTTTGGGCCCAGGACTCCAACACCCAAGAAAGGTTAACTGTATGTGACTTTTTTATTACAACTCCCCCTTAATTTTTCGCATCCACTCCTTGGTATTGTTTGATTTGATCATTCTCCAACTTTACTTTGGCAAGGACTGGGATCGATCAGACATAGTCAGTGTGTTTGCATTCCCGCGTGCTTGGTATATTGTTATATACTGTATGTGTGTACTGCGAGATCTCTCTTTGATCAGGTTTGACGGTGGTGGTGATTGTTGCTAAACGCGCGCGCGGTCTCACAGAGGTACATAACCGCGCTTATTTTTTTGGCAATGCTACTGTTTCCAACGCCCTCTTATCTCTTGAGCTTATATCAGTGTATATACTAACATTGCGTGCGCGTCTTTTAGTTTTGGTTCATTTACGTATCCTCAGCATCCTCATCATCAGTCGAGTCATATTTCATCGTCGTTATCAGATCAGGCTAAGGATAGGGCTAAAGGTAAGAAGCATCCATTAACGTCGCAACAAAACGGCTTAAGGTTCTTGATAGAGTTCCTAACTTGTGGTGTATGATAGACTCGCCGGATTCGAGTGTCTTTCAAGCAGACCAACGTAGTAGCATTGCTCAGGAAGAGACTACAATTATTATGGTTTCAGATGCCGCGTCACAGACTAGTAGTGGGCCCGCTTCACCTCAACCTGGTTCACACAAACGAAGCGGCAGCAGTCCCACAATGGCCAGCTTCAGTATGGAGAGCTTGAACGTGTCAAAAGATGGATGGGTCAATCGCCATTTGGTGTCTTCTAGTGGCTATTTTACATCACAGTCGTCTGAATCAAGTGCGCCTCACTCCGCACCAACTACTGGCTCTGGTAGCGCTAATAATGGGTCAAATTCATCTCTACCTTCGTCGTCTACGCCCACGTATAATTGGAAACTCAGCCGACTGACGCTAAAGAACGGGATACTGGCTGTTTATAAGGCCCCTTCAGATTTGGCAGCAAAGCACTTTGATTCCTCATTGGCACCTCCCAGTAATGAGCCATCGCCCGTATTTCCTCATTCGCCAATGTCTCCCTCTACATCTTCTAATTCTATTGCAGGTGCTGTAACTGGTGCGCCTTCGTCTCACAAAAGACTCGGTTCAACTGTGCAGCCTCTGGGCTCACGGCCGTCTGCCGCACCCTCCATTTTATCGCCAACTCTGACAATGCCTATGTCAACGTTATACAGAGGGCTTGATTCGCATCCGGATTTAAATTACGATTCCGAGGGGCAAATAATTGGCGGAAGCGTCGAAGCATTTTCTCACACTATTTTGTTCCATGGTGCAAATGAAGACGAGATTGATGAGGCAGGGCATTACGAATTCATAAAATCAGTGGTGTTGAGCATGCCGTTAATGGATGACATTGTGCAGTATTTCGACTATCTTCGTAATTACACAAGTAGCTACAGGGGTTCCAATGGCTCGATTAATGGGGAAATTATTGCAAATCGAATTAAACTTGTTGTCGATACTGTTCTGGATACATTTAGAGGCATGGTTTTGGATAATGTTATTCATGCTGCGCTGCAACAGTTGGCAGATTCGGTTAGTTGTCATAATGATCAGATTTCAACTGCACTAAAGCTTTCAGTGTACCAGGAGCACCAAAAAATGAACAAGTTACTGTTTTACAGTCGTGATGATAAGTCTGATTTCCTATGGAGTATACAGCAACAGACTGTCGAAACAAAATCAGAAAAACTAAGGAACTTTCTAAGCAGAATCGAGGCATATTCAAGCGAGCAGCAGTCTTCAAGCAATACAATTAGCACTATACCACCTGATTTATTTCTTGAACTGAGTCGAAATGATGTTCTGGCGTCTCAGATTTCTTGCTTTCATTTAAAGTTTTACAAGGACTGGTCACCCTCGTCTGATATCTCTCTACTGATTAAAACCAAGTATAATTACTATCGTCACAGTCCTCTCGTGTTCGATTTCTCAAATATTCACTTTTTGGGCAGTCTACTTTTGGATCACCTCTTCAACCCAACTTATGCAATCAAGTATGACTCTAGCTACCGTGGAAAGCTCATTGGCCAATGGATAAACCTTGGGAACGGTTTGAAGAGTCTTGGAGATATTGTGGGCTGGATATCTATTGCTACTGTATTGTGCTCAGTACCAGTCTTACGTCTGAGAGATAGTTGGGCGCATGTTGCTGCTGATTTGAAGGACAGCATTGTTAAAGACTGGGGACCAGAGGTTTTTGAGATTGAGAAACGGTCACGTATTGACGTTTTGGCAAAAAAGACTTTTAGAGTCTCCACGGAGGAAATGGGCGAAGCTTATCCAAAAGAGCGAGCTGTTCCGTTTTTCGGTGATTTGGCAATCAAGTTTGGACCTGACTGTGATTATAGACAGAGTGTGGAGCGCATGAATCGCATAAAGACTGTTTTTAATGGATGGAAACAGTATTTTGACCAGGTGCCTCAAAATGATACTTTTGGACCTGGTCCTCAACCTAATTTGGCTATTCAGAAGCTGCTTTATTTATTATTGAATCATCATTATAACTCACCAGTTCTTTCTTCCGCAGAAATTCTGTCTTTATCGTTGAGATTGGAGCCTGCCAAAGTTGGAATGTACCTTAGATTCCACTATTCTCAGCGGACACCTCTATCGACTGGCTCATTCCTGCCATTAATTTTCACAGATGTATACCCTTCATACAAGCTTTTTCCAAAGGCTAACTTGCTAGCTGCAAGCGGTATTTACGGTCATTCAGGCGGTGGATCGATTTCAAGCACTCTTAGCGGTGGCGGAGTTGGCGTCAAGCGAACCATGCGTTCTTCGGTTTCAAAATCTAGCGATTTGAGTTCAGTTGCTGGATTTCCGAGAAGTTTCAAACATGGTTCTATTCAATCAACTGGTTCTTCCACCTCATCTTCGTCGTCTTTGGCGTCAAAACCAGGACCAGGACCAGGACCAGGCAGTTTGCAACGATCAAACTCTTTCCCCCCTACATCAGGAAGCAGCAAAATTGCCATGACTACTGGCTATCAGGATTTGGATTTTTCAAGTCGGCAGTTTGTATCACGGTATGCCAGCCAACACATATTAATGAAAAATGTGCGAGATGTGCTGAATCTTGGTGCCAAGATTTATCATGTTCAAGATGATATTGTTCTGAAATCGTTTGATGAGGATTACGACCGGCATTCTAATAGGGGTTCGAGGCCTACGTCCAGTGTGATTGAGAACCCGTCTAAGCGCCTTAGCACGTCGTCTCGGCGCGTGTCAGCCCAATTCACGGCTAGCTCTACAAGCCCTCGAGATCTGACTGACTTTGCAGCCATTGCCAAAGCGTTTGAAAAGGATATTGAGGTGAATGTGGTGATCAAAGCAGCAAATTTGGAACGTTTGGTAGATATACTAGTGTTAGGAGTGAACGAGTTCTCGCGTTTTATTGTTGGCGAGGAAGGGGTAGGACAAGGTCCAGAAACTCCAGAGACGAAGACGAAGAAGAACTATAGAATTGACATGAATATTCACACTCTCACTTTTTTTGCAACGTTTCGAAGCTTTTGTTCACCTCTGGATTTGCTGACTAGGCTTCGAATCCGCTTCTTGGGTGCAAGGTCTGCCGCCCTTTCAATTATTGAAAATGCGGACGAGGGAAATATGACAGCAGATGAAGACGAAGGCGGGTCCTTGGCTTCTGCGCTACTATCACCTCGAACTAGCAGCGGACCGGGAAATAGTCACTTTTCATTTCCAAACTGGGAACCAGAGTGTGACTTGTCTCCTGGAGAATCTGTTGCATGGAGGATTGTTGCACAAATTCAAATTGGAGTTTTGGAGGCATGCCATTTGTGGGTATCTCAATATTTTAACGATTTTGTCAACGATAATGAATTACGAAATCAGTTCTCTGAAATCCTGAAAATATTTGGAGCAGAGATTAGTAATGCTAACAATGAGTCTGACATCAATGAAGAATATAAGATCTACCTGGGTAATATGGAGACATTGTTCAAAAAAGTTCGCAACCTATTTGTTAAGAAGTCTTATCGACCCAATGACGTCCGACCCCTGATGCTTAGTACCCCAATAGGTACTAAAGTGGAGCCACTCATGATTGGGTCGAGTAGTATTGGTAAAATTGAGTCACTGATTGATTCTCTGAATTCAGTTGCCAGTGAATACTATTCAATGATTCAAGTCAAGGACTGGATTGAGGTGTTTGAGGTTCTTGAAATGCAGAGTGTGGAACCAACAAAGTTTTTCCATCATGTCCAGCCCGTATCGTCAGGCCATCATGACGAGGATGTTGTAATTCGAGATATTTACAACTATTTGGAAAACCTCTATGTTGACCACCCGACCGAGCGGGTTGTGGACAGATTTCCTGAACCTGTCAAAGAGCTGATTAAGCTTCACCGAAATTTGTCTGCTTACTTTTTGTATCAAATAACAGATGTATCAATCCACAAGGATGAGCGCATTTCGAGGATTTGTACGATAATGAGGATGCTGTCGATCTCAAAGATTCGCATGAAGTATCTTGAGGTATTCCCTAAAGATGAGGATATTAGGGGTGGTGCTGACGAGGCAATTCCTGCTACGGAGGATATTGCTACTAGTGTACCTTCCTTTGTGGAGAGTGCCATTGTCTCTGCAATTCTTCGTCCTGAAAGTCGGATGTTTGCCAACTCTTGGATCCAGGCCATACGAGAGCTTTCAAAGCGGTATCCAGGCAGTATTTCTTTAAATTCAGGTGGTGCTAACTTTGACTTGTTTGTACCTGACATTGACCCTTCAGATCTACATCTGGATGCTAGTCAAAGGTCTTTGACTCCTTGTGTTGGATGGATTGTCGAACGCATGCTTGAAATTGTGTGTTACGTGCCTAATATGTCTGTCGAGAATCCAAGTTTGATCAATTTTGACAAGAGACGGTATATCTACAACTTGATTACAAATGTTTCAGAAATGAAAACATACGAAGATGTGGACACTGATGATAATGACGAAGATAATATGGGTAGTTCTTCAATTGAGAAACTTGACAGTTCTCCTGCGAAGCGGTTGGCTTATTTGCTTAATCCTGAGCGCAACTTATACATTATAGATAAACGGGCTCTTAAAGATGCTTCAAATAAAGAACTTCGGGAGTATCCAAAGTCTCAGTCAAAGAATCGAGTTTTCAATGGGTATATCGCTATGGAGGTGGAGAAGCAGAAGAGAGATAGCCGCCAACTTGAAATAATTGAACGGCAGCTGAAGGATTTGCGCAAGGTTTCATCAAGATTCAAGCCGTCAAGCCTGAATGCGGGTGGGCAAGCCAGCCTTTTTAGTGGTACTACAGTTGTCGGTGGAAGCGGAAGTTCAATTCACGAGTCTCGCAAAGTTACAGCTCGAGCGCGTCTTGGTGGACTGTTTAAAGCAGTTCGTCCCCTTTCTATGGCTATATCTAATAGCTTCATTCCGCCACCTGAAAAAGTAATCAGTATTTATGAATTGCCTAGCATCGGAGCTACAGATAGTAAGGGCAAGGCTATTTATCAGATTAATATGTCGACTGTGGATGTTGTACCAGTCAGTTCGACAGTATTCAAGCTTGTTGTGCCGGATGGCTCTGAGTTCACGTATCAAGCAATTAGCGAGGGTGAAACCCAGGATTGGATCAGGTCTCTTGTCAATGGTAAAAAATATGCAATGCACAAGATTCAAACCTCGCCGACATTTACAAAGGTGTTTGGTGTTCCGATTCAGCTTGTTTGCCGGCGCGAGGGCCGTCCTATCCCTAAGATAGTTGACACCTTGTTGACCGAGATTGAGGCTAGGGGCCTTAAGGAAGTTGGATTATACCGGGTGCCAGGTTCGTTAGCGAGTGTGAATGCGCTGAAGGCCAGTTTCGATAATGGAACAACTGTGAACATGAAGGATGACCGGTGGTTTGATATTAATACTGTTGCCGGATGCTTCAAGCTCTACCTTCGTGAGCTGTCTGAGCCAATCTTAACAAACGACCTCTTCCCCCAGTTTGTTGAAGCAGCCAGTCTGGGCGCGTCAGATGCTGGCATCTCTCAGCTTCGTCACTTAATTGCCCAGTTACCAACGCCAAATTTCAATTTGCTGAAGCGTGTATTGGAGCACCTGTCACTGGTTGCCAAGCACGAGTCGTATAACAAAATGAAGGCACATAATCTTGCAATTGTGTTCTCAATGAGCTTCTACCCAACTTCTACGTCAAGTTCTGGAAACGGTGGATCTGGATCTGTTGTTCCTGAGCATATGGGTGCTGTTCAAAATGTCGTCAATACCATGATTCAAAACCAGAGTAAGCTATATGCTGAGGAGGAAAAGGAGGAGGAGGCTGCGACAGCGGTACGCCCTGTATCGCCCACAGCTTTGGCTGTTCCTGCTGTTCCTGCTGCGCCTACTAAGTCTGAATTGAGATACTCTCGTATGTTGAGTCGTTCTGAAGCGTCGATTTCTCTTGCCGCTGAATTGCATAATGCTCAGGATCAGGACAAGCAACCACTGCCTCAGACACTCGAGGAGAGCCCGTCAGCAAGCTCTGTTGTCTCTGCAAACGATGACGATGCCGATATCGACAACGACGAGCAAGACTTGGTTGGTGAGGATAGCTTCGCGGATAAGACAAACAGAGACAGCTTCACTGAAGTCAGTGCCTATTGATTAATGTCTATTTTTTTTCTTACTATTTTTGATGATTTCATTATTAAATTCTCTTATACATATATATTTACCTCATACATAACATTGCATTAGAAAAAACAAGAGAAGTTATATATTATAAACTGTGTGGGGGATACATTGCCCATATTTTCCAGCAAGATCACGCGCTATTCCCATTAGACTGGTTCTATCGCGAGAATGATATTTCCCCCAGATAAGTCACTGTCTATGAGAGTATGGCGATGGCTGCGGCCTGATGGAACAAGTCGGACGATATGGAGTGTCCGGGGGATTTCGGCACAGAAATGGGGTGGGCTTTGCGGCAGCTGCTATCAAGGGGGCGAAAATAAAAACAAAAACAAAACAAGCCGAAGAAAAAATATAATACCAACCAGAAACACCCGAAAGGAGAGAAAAAAAATTTCATTACATATATCATTACGACTGGAAGTATTCAGTAAGAACCGAAATTTAGCAGCCTGGGGACGCAAAACAATATTAGTATTGATGCATCCAGATGTCGTTCATTTTTAATTGGAACTCGTTTAATGAGGAGAACTTCTATAATAGAGCAAAGACTTTGCTAACCGATGCCCTTAATAAATCCAACAAACCACACATCATTGTCGATAAGATTAATGTGGAAGACCTCTATCTAGGCGATAAGCCGCCAAACCTGGAAATCCTGGAGATCGGAGACCTGGCGGACGACCGTTTCAGAGGGATATTCAAGCTGAACTACAGTGGGAATGGGTCTGTGACTTTGGCAACAAAGATTCAAGCAAACCCACTGGGAGTGTACGAGCAGAACTGTCCTGGATTCAGTTCGCCAGGCTTTGTCGGTGCCTCGTCGTCTTTGGCCATGCCGCTTAACTTGACTCTTTCTGAAATTAAGTTGTCCGGCATCATTATTCTCGTGTTGTCGAAGGCCAAAGGCCTGACCCTGGTATTCCGGAATGATCCTCTGGAGTCGATCAAAGTGACCTCGACATTCGATGCGCTGCCAGGAATTGCTAGATTCCTGCAGGTCCAGATTGAGAACCAAATCAGAGTCCTCTTCAGGGAGGAATTACCAACCATATTGCATAAATTGAGTCACAGATGGACGCCAGATTCGGCATCGGGTGTGAGCCCGCGGTCTTCTGAGCCGTCCTCACCAAAGTTGAAGCCATTGTCACTCATGGAAGTGAATCCAGATCTGCCAGACTTTAGTCCTGCTAATCTGCTCAAGTTGGCCACCCTTTGCGCTAGCCAACGTACTCTGAATGTTTTCACGCCGTCTATCCCCCAAACTATTTATCGATCAAATCTAGAATCTTTCGAGCATGAGCAGCGTCAGTCTGAGCTGACGCAAAGCATTAACGCCCATGACAATGACGATCTCTCTGAGATTATCCGCCTTCAATCAAAAACCTTCAGCAGAAACAACTCATCTCGAAAACCCAGACGACGAGTCATCAAGCTGCCCAAGTCGTCTTTATCTGCATCATCATCACCAGCAATGTCATTTGTGACCTCTGCCGCGTCAACTCCTATATATCATGAAACAGAGCTGCCGGTAACGACAAGTACAGCCCATATCCCTCCACTCAGTCTGCAGGAATCTGCGATGCCTTGGTCTAAGGACAACAAGGCCAGTCTCAGTCATATTGAAGCTTCGACGGAAAAGAGCTTGCTCGATACGCCATTAGCGGTAGCTGCAGCCTCATCATCATCATCATCGTCGGCGGATGCTTCAGTAGCTGCGGCGTGGTCTTCTTCCAAAGTTCGGCCGAAGGTATTCAAGGATTTCTTCTCCAATAATGTGGCTCTCCATGAAGATGAGGTCGAAACCCCTCCTCCAGCCTATGTTGCATAATCTCCTCTCTCTGTTATGTCTTTTATGAATGTGTCATTTGTTTTTTTCCTCAGGTTATTCTCTATGTTATATTGTTTTACGAACGCCTTATTTGCCTATTCTATCACAGAACTAAAGCCTTTTTGGCCATTTCCAAAGCACCTTCTCTTGTCTTGTTTCCACCAATAAATCCAGCAGCATGGACAAATACACAGTCAGCTATTCCACTAAGCTTGCTCAATTCTTCATCTCGGACACCTCTCCATGGTTCAGGGAGAGGCTTTCTTGAGTTGAAAGACCCAGGTGATTCGGGAACTGCCTGGATTCTCCAGCCTTTACCATCACTATAGAGAACATATAGCACTTCCGAACTATCACCTTCAACATTGTACAGATGGTCTTTCCAGGGGACAAACTTATCGAATATTACTATGCGCCCTTCAGAGTCGTATGTAAGACGAGCATCAAATGCAGCCTTGACAAAGGTCTTTGCAGGGTACCAGCTCTTTCCGTAATCGTTAACAACGCTTAAGAATGCCTCACCCATAAGCTTGGATGCTTGGGCAAACCTTATGTCAAGCGAAGCATCATCTGAAGCTTCTGTCCAGATAGGATTCAGTCGAGAAACTAAGCCTGGAAGAGTGATTGCATGAGTTCGGTATGCAGCCTTTAGACCATCTTCGTAAGCAGATATACCATTGTCATTAGCATCAATAGCTTCCATAAACTCCTTGTATATCTTCTGAAAAATAGTCTCAAGACCCTCAGAGTCATTCTTGACATCAGGAAGCAGTTCTGAAAGAATCTCCTTTCCAAAGTGCTTGTATACGAGACCAGCAGAGCTCAGCTTGGTATTGTATTCTTCACTGAAGGCATGCTCGAAGCCACGCTGATGATGATCGAAATACTTTGGAGGCTCATACTTTCCTGACACATCCACAATTACTGTGCACTCTTCGAGGACGGCAGGGTCTCGAGATCGAACTACTTCAGCATCGCTGAATCGTGGCAGAAGCTTGAGCATATATACAGCCAAAGCTTCGTCGGCATGGAAAGTTCCACTGTGTGTGCCAATCTTTTCTTGTCCAGTCATTTTGATCTTTTTCGAGGCCGGCTCTTCTGGCATTTATTGCTGCTATTGAGATCGATTATGTAGTAACAATAGTAAACTAAAAAAAAAAATTGGCGCAAAATAACTGATGCGCGTGTGCGGCGGAGGAACGTCGATCACAAAGATGACCTTTTCTGAGCTTGATATTGGGAAACTTTATGCTCGGGGCCCCTGCGCCTTGTGCATTCTATTGCAACCAGTCTTGCAAAATCTCTATTATCCCAATATCCAGAGTGAGCGGTAATCATGCTAAGGTACTGGTTCTCTAGTGTACCAGTCAGCGGGACTACCCAGTCTATCTGGCCATTATCATTAAGTAGCTGCATTTTTCGTTCTGCTAGGTATTCCTGGTCAAAATTGCGCGTCCTCATCTCCACATCCTGTTCAAGTTCACCAGCAGGTGGTGGCACATTCGGACTGGCACTTTGTGAAACAGTCTGAGCTGCTGTAGTGCTGGCTCCTGAAGGAGGTGTCGAGGGCGAAGTAGGTGAAGCCAGCGTAGCTGCAGGAGGTCGTGGAGATTGTTCGGCAGATGTAGCTGCAGACCTGGCAGTTTCCCGTGCTCTTGAGCTATCACGGCTACTTCGGGGGGAAGAATCACTAAAGAAAGGCAACTTAGACGTTAACCCTTCCAAGAAACCATGGGACTCTGGTCGGGCTGCAAAAGCTCGTTCATTAGGCAGCGTTGCAACTTCCATCAACGAAGACAAGTACTGATCCACTGTCGGATTAAGCAGATACGAGATTGGATCCGAGTAATGCAAAATATTATAAATATTATCCACCGCAATACACCCATATGGCGGAGCAGACGAAGAAGAGTTCTTCTCATCGAACAATTTACGGGGATATAGTCGTCTCTGTTCAAGCAGCAGAAAGAATGCAAGAGGACTTCCGACTAGGAAAAGGTTAGAGGTATTGAAATCGAATCTCCATTTTTCCTGCCTAACGGGACCAGGCTTTGTAACATCTGTAGGCTGAGAAGACAATAAATCAACGGCAATAATACTTCCTAAAGAATGGCCAATGATATTAACAGTACCATCCTCTTCAAATCCAGGGTTATTCTCTACAAATAACTGGTACACCCTGTTAGCCTCTTTGGCGGCTGCCTCTAATAGATATGGCTTGTAGTGAGACATGTAGTATGGAATATCAAGCATGACATCGCTAATAAGATTTCTAACGGTGGGAATAGACTTCATGGTAATGTCTGCCAGTGAAAACCCTTTTCCATCTTCATCTTCGTCATCTGTTGACACGACACTCTTTTTGAGCTTTTCAAAATCAACAGTGCGCCTCCAGTTGATCGGCAAAGTCATGATTGAGCTCCCATAAGATCTTTCATCCTGTTCAAGCTCTCCATTCTCCTCATCAATCAATGATCTGATTTTTGGGTCCTCTGCCATTTCAGATATGGTGATCCTGAAGCTGTTTATCGCATAAGTAAAGTTGAAACTCTCGACTCTATCAGTTAGCTTCTGACCAATTCCGTGGAATACAAGAACCAGCTGCGTGACCTTCTTCGGTTTGTAGTCCAAGTTATCAGTAGGCCTATCAGGGAGAGATTTCAGAGTCTTCCAGCTACTCCAAGAGAAATACCGCTGCACTGAATGAATGGTACCAGGAGGGACCCGACCCGTTATCAAGCTTGTAATCAGTTGAGCGTGACTCGGAGACGATATCAATGGAAATTTAAGTGTAGAAGCCGGGGAAAACAAATATGCCACTGGATACATTTTTGGTACTGGCTTCAAAATGCTTGCAGAAGTCTTGTCCTCAGAGGCAGGCACTTCAGGATCGG
The DNA here is from genome assembly GCA_030555955.1 of Diddensiella transvaalensis. Classification (NCBI taxonomy): domain Eukaryota; kingdom Fungi; phylum Ascomycota; class Dipodascomycetes; order Dipodascales; family Trichomonascaceae; genus Diddensiella; species Diddensiella transvaalensis. Next base: position 238,645 of record JANIVV010000017.1, on the reverse strand, counting down.
GGATATCTCCGGTATAGCAAGGAGCAAACACCACATCATACTTTACTGTGACAGTTTTAGCATCTATATCGTGTGAATATGATATCGGGATACGGATCTTATCAATCGATTCCGGGATGCTGAGCGCAGATTGCAGCTCACTCAGATATTCAATCGTCCAAGGTCGGATCTGCTCAAATGCGCCATCTATCGCGTCCTCCAGTCCAGGATCAATTGGGGTTAATGTGGAGGAGAAGAACCAAGTGGCCCTGTGAATGTTTGCGCAATGCTTCGAGGACATCCAGTACGTCGGGCTCAAGACCTTAGTCTTGAGAGAAACCTCATATAACTTATTCAGGCCGACCAATATATCTCGCATGGAACGCTGGCCACTATTCTGATATGCATCTTCCAGTGCTCTTGTATCATTAGGGTTGAATGCGTTCCATTGAGGGTTTGGTTGCACCGTACCAACGTAGTTTGTAGTTGTAAATACTGGCCGGTGAGGTGGCGTTCGCAAATTCTCCATTTCCCCAGCATCAGCTGCAGTTCCCCGGACTGCCTCCGGAATGTGCATCCTATCGTCACCCAACATGTCTTTGGTCATCGAAGTCGCCTGCCAAGTAGCGCCACTAGGTGCCGCCGCTGATGATTTCTCTGAAGCATGTGCGCTCGACGAGGAGTTCACTGAAGAACTAACTGTGGGCAATGGAGCTGCTGGATCATCCAATTGGGTGGCCGAGTCATGGAAAAACCAAGCAATAGCCTTTGGCTCTTCGTCGTCGACCATGCTATTGAACTATCGTCACTATAGCAAAGGTATGCTCCACAGCTCCATATTGAGTTTTTGGCCACACGCACTTACTGCCGCGTTGCATCGGACCCTACAGCACCACCTAAAAAACACCAAAAAATCACAGCTGATGACTAAGCAATATATGGAGCACTTAGTAAGCATTCTCTGAGAAACATTTTCTGTTTGTTTTACTGGTTCTCTTGCAGCAGCAACTCCCCCCCCTCCGTCGAGCAAGTCACCTGATCAAGTCACCTGATCTATTTTCGAGACCAGGAGGAGGAGGAGTTGGTGTCAGCCCTACGCTCTCTCTGCTATCATTTTCGGTTGGGAGCCCTGTGCACTTTTGGCGGTGGTCTGTGCTCAACTGCCCCCAACCAGTAAGCAGCCTAAGCCCAACACCCATCAGACTGAGAGATACCCGCTGGAATCTACGTGTGAGCCTAAATATATATCAGGCACTTTTCAGTAGTACACATAACCCCTCTTCTGAACTTTTCTTTCCTTTCCTTCAACGTATTTTCATTATTCGAGACGGTTTCTTAACTATGAGCGCCAACGAGAAGATCACCAGATTCGCACAGCCGACTGAGTCTGGGCAGCCACTGCCTCCCTACGAGCTGTTCAACAACAAGACCCGGGCGTTTGTCTATGGTTTGCAACCGAGGGCGTGCCAGGGGATGCTGGACTTTGATTTCATCTGCAAGCGTGAAACGCCTTCTGTTGCCGGTGTGATCTATCCTTTCGGAGGTCAATTCGTCACCAAGATGTACTGGGGCACCAAGGAGACCCTTCTCCCTGTCTACCAGGAGGTTTCCAAGGCAGCGTCCAAGCATCCCGAGGTTGATGTGGTGGTGAACTTTGCCTCATCGCGATCCGTGTACTCATCTACCATGGAACTCCTCGAGTACCCTCAGTTCAAGACAATCGCTATCATCGCAGAAGGTGTCCCTGAGAGACGAGCGCGTGAGATCCTGTACAAAGCCCAGAAAAAGGGTGTCACCATCATTGGCCCTGCTACCGTTGGTGGTATCAAGCCGGGCTGCTTCAAGATTGGTAACACCGGTGGTATGATGGATAACATTGTTGCCTCTAAGCTCTACCGACCGGGCTCTGTCGCATATGTGTCCAAGTCCGGTGGTATGTCTAACGAATTGAACAATATCATTGCTCAGACCACGAACGGTGTTTACGAGGGTGTTGCTATCGGCGGTGATCGATATCCCGGTACCACTTTCATTGATCATATCTTGCGTTATCAGCAGGATCCGGAATGTAAGATCATTGTTCTGTTAGGTGAGGTTGGCGGCGTCGAGGAATACCGAGTAATCGACGCTGTCAAGTCTGGCGTTATAACTAAGCCTATTGTGGCTTGGGCCATCGGTACCTGTGCCTCTATGTTCAAGACTGAGGTGCAGTTTGGCCATGCTGGTTCCATGGCTAACTCAGACTTGGAGACTGCCAAGGCGAAGAATGCTGCCATGAAGGCAGCTGGATTCTACGTTCCAGAGACTTTCGAGGATTTCCCCGAGACTTTGGCTCAATTGTACGAGTCTTTGGTTAAGAATGGCACAATCGTCGCTGAGGCTGAGCCTGAAGTGCCAAAAATACCAATTGATTACTCTTGGGCCCAGGAGCTTGGTCTTATTCGAAAGCCGGCTGCTTTCATCTCTACAATCTCGGATGACCGTGGACAGGAGCTTCTGTACGCTGGTATCCCCATCAGTGATGTCTTCAAAGACGATATTGGAATTGGCGGTGTGATGTCTCTGCTTTGGTTCAGAAGACGTCTTCCTGCCTATGCTTCCAAGTTCTTGGAAATGGTTCTTATGCTGACTGCCGATCACGGTCCAGCTGTCTCTGGTGCGATGAACACTATTATTACAACCAGAGCTGGAAAGGACTTGATCTCATCTCTGGTATCCGGTCTCCTGACCATCGGCACTCGATTCGGTGGTGCCTTGGATGGAGCTGCTACTGAATTCACAAATGCTTTTGATAAGGGTCTTTCTCCTAGGCAGTTTGTCGATACTATGCGAAAACAAAACAAGTTGATCCCTGGTATCGGGCACAAGGTCAAGTCCAGAAATAACCCCGATTTCAGAGTCGAATTGGTCAAGGAGTTTGTTAAGAAGAACTTCCCCACCACTACCTTGCTAGATTATGCTCTTGCAGTTGAGGAGGTCACCACGTCCAAGAAGGACAACTTGATTCTTAATGTCGACGGTGCTATTGCTGTTTCTTTCGTTGACCTGATGAGATCTTGCGGAGCTTTCACTAGCGAGGAAGTTGACGATTACCTCAAGAATGGTGTTTTGAACGGATTGTTCGTCCTCGGACGTTCAATTGGTTTGATCGCTCATCATCTCGATCAAAAGAGGCTCAAGACCGGATTGTACAGGCATCCATGGGACGATATCACATATTTGGTTGGACAAGAGGCTGTTACTTCTGCTAACAAGCGTGTTGAGGTTGATGCCAAGGGTGTTTCTAAGGCCAAGTCTAAATAATGCCTTATTCCCCCCCCTTTTTTTTCTCCCTTGTTAATACTACAAAATTATAGAGTAATGCTCGACTTTTAAGTTGATAAATAATAATTAATTAATTGCTTAACTAGGATAAATTCTTTCTAGACCCTGGCGGAATATCTCAACATTGTAGTCAATGAGAGTCATCTTTTGTACACCTTCATTTCGGATTAACCCCACCAATGCTAAACCTCGAATCATCTGAGACATGTATAATACAATTCCACTCTGTAACGTAGAACTGCATTTCAAGTCGCCATTCAGAGAGTCTCGCGCATTTCTTCCATCCCCGTTTGCCTGGTCACCGTTCTTAGGGGGCGCATAGAGATGATCAAGGTCGATAGATACATCAATAAAATCTGAACACACTTGATAGGTCTCAACATCCACTGGTGAAGAATCAGTAGCTAAGTATATCTTTGAATTGATATCAAACAGAAATGCTTTCTCTATTCCAGAGTGCTGACACAGTATGTTTAGCATATTCTCCAATGTAGGCAGCTCAGGGACCAACTTCTGTATGATTCTCGAAAATGACTCGTAAATTGAGTGATCAAAAATGCTTGTGAGATGGAATGATAAATTAACACCTTCAAGATTCGCGTCAGCTAGCTCGTCGCTTACTCGTTGCATGATATCTCGCTGTGTATCCAGTCGGAAGTCGTCGCTGAGGCCGTCCACCTTATGGATGAGCACTTCAAAGTTTATATTAGGATTGAACTTGAAGGCGTATGTTATGATATTGTGAAGGTTTTGCAGCGCATATAGGTATTCATCCTGGCTGTCGATAACGTAAATCAGAGACCCTACCGACGAGAATATCCGGCTCGAGTCGTAAGTTGGCTCAAACATGTCCAACTGGCCCGGCAGCTCCTGAACTGCAAATTGGATCAGGGATCTTAACGAACACGACGCATTAGAACAAATTTCGCTCATGGATCTCTATACAGCGGTCACTTACTCATATCCTTCATATGTGGGCTTTGGTGTGCTCTCTAAATATAGTGTCTCAAGTGGCTGCATATTGTGAAATACTACTTCACATATCGAGGATTTCCCGCCCCTGAAAGCAATTAGATCACTAATAAGTATCTAAACAACATAGCAAGCTTACCTCCTCAGCCCCATCAATAGGATAGTGGGTCTATCATGGCTGGTAGCTACTATCGACGTCTCGATATCACCAAAATCCATATCTCTCGAGGAAAATCGTTAGAGCATAAGCAGGCGCATCGCTAGCGGAGTTTTGTTCTCCCTAAAAAATAGATGTGACGATCGTTTCCAACTGCTCCCCCGACGACCCCAATATGAATGCGTTTGACCAAAAGAAGCAGTCGATTCTGGAGTCTGTCAAGTCTACTGATGAAAATAACCCCGATGCATCTCCTAAAGGTAGCCTGGACATTCCTTTGATTCCTCTCATCGAACTTATTAACAGACATCCAGACATGGTGACCACGTCTTCTTGCTCTGGCCGAGTAAGCGTCTTCCTTGAGGGAACTAAGATCAAGCCGGGTGATGACCTGGAAAAACTGGGAGGGAAGGGAAATGGCGGCAAATGGCTGTTTGTAACCCATGATTCGAAAGATCTGGACACTGACTGGTGGGTGAAGCAAATCAAGGGCCATACAGAGGAACCCAGCAGCAGCGTGGAGCCGTTCAAGAGATATACTTTATATAAATTTGAGCCCATGATCTTACACGTCAAGTGCCGTGACAGAGGAACTGCAAGTGCACTCTACTCTCACGCAATGGCTTGTGGATTCAGAGAATCGGGTATCGGGTCCAATGACTTAGTTGGGATTCGCATCTCAATGAGGCTTGATCTTCCGGTTGCGTACTTTGATTCGACCGGTGAAATAGTTCCAATGGTCTCTGATGACTATATCCAGCAGATTTCTCTGCTTTCACAGGAGCTATTTACAAAGAATGAAAGAAAAATAGCCGAACTGTCCCAGCGCTTGGAGATAATGTTTGAACCTCAGACAAGCAAGCAGGCTGTTGTCGAAAGCAAAGAAGAGCGGCGAATACGAAAACAACGAGAAGGACTACTGCGTCAATTGGATCTTCAGAAGGACTCTGTTCACGAGTTATGATATCGCTCAATTCGATTCTCATTGGTGGCGCCGCGTGAACTGCGGCGGTTACCCTAAAACTAAAAAATTGTGTCTGGGCTTGAACAAGTGAATGAGGGCCCGCTTTGAAAGATTTCTCTCAGTCATTGATCACATCATGTCTGAAGAACTGAATCAGAAGACTCAGGAATTGAGTATTGACTCTTTACCGCCCATTCCTCAGGTTGAGTAAGTTTTATTTGTTTATTATTTATTCTTTTTCCTAGAAGTTCTTGTTCGTAGGCTCTAACAATTGGCTGCAATCCAGTGCCGAAGGGAATCCGTTGACTAAGAATGCCATCAAGAAACTAGAGAAGGAACGCCAAAAGGAGCTCAAGAAACGCGAGATTGCCGCTCGACTTGAGGCCGAAAAGGCCGCGAGAGAGGCTGCTGATGTGGACTACTCTACTGACCTTTATGGCAAGAAGCCGATGGTTCAATCCACGGAGAGAACTGGTCAAACTCGGATCAATATCAGGGACATCGATAGCACCTGGGCTGGTAGGTCTGTCATTTTCAGAGCAAGAATGCACAATTCTAGATTGCAAGGTAATAAAATGTGCTTTCTATCTCTAAGGCAGCAAGAAGCTCTGATCCAGGGTGTTTTGGTCGTTGATAAGGAACAAGTCTCAAAGCAGATGGTCAAGTGGGCCGGTTCAATCAATTTAGAAAGCATCGTGTTGGTATACGGAGAGGTCGCCGCCAGCCCAGAGCCGATTAACTCTGCTACTGTTAAGGATGCCGAGGTTAAGATCCAAAAAATCTACATAATATCTGAGGCTCCTAGTCAGCTGCCTATTCTGATTGAAGATGCAAGCCGATCCGAAGCTGAGGCCGAAGCAGCTGGTCTTCCAGTTGTCAATTTGGATACAAGACTAGACTCTAGAGTCATTGATCTGAGAACGGTGACTAATCAAGCCATCTTCAAGATCAATTCTGGAGTGTGCTCTCTATTCAGAGAGTTTCTACTTGGCAAGAGGTTCACTGAGATTCATACTCCAAAGATTATTCCCGCTGCGTCTGAAGGTGGTGCCAATGTCTTCAAGGTCAGCTACTTTAAGGGTGATGCGTTTTTGGCACAATCCCCTCAACTTTATAAGCAGATGCTAATTGCTGGCGATTTCGAGAAGGTGTTTGAAATTGGGCCCGTATTCAGAGCTGAGAACTCAAATACACATCGACACATGACTGAGTTCACTGGGCTTGATATGGAAATGACGTTTGAAGAGCACTACCATGAAGTTCTTGATGTTCTGGTCGAGATGTTTATGTTTATCTTCACTCAGCTCAAAGAACGGTATGGCAAGGAGATCGACGTTGTCCGAAAGCAATATCCTGTTGAAGAGTTCAAACTGCCCAAAGATGGACAGATGGTGCGTCTAACGTTCAAGGAAGGTATTGAGTTGCTGCGGACCAGTGGCGGGGTCGATCTACCAGAGTTCGAGGATCTGAGCACTGAGCACGAGCGTCTCCTGGGAAAATTAGTACGGGAGAAGTACGATACCGATTTCTACATTTTGGATAAGTTTCCGTTGGCTGTGCGACCTTTCTACACTATGCCCGATCCCCAGGACTCCAACTACTCCAACTCTTACGACTTCTTCATGAGAGGAGAGGAGATTCTGTCGGGCGCTCAAAGAGTACATGATGCTGCCTTTTTGAAAACGAGAATGGCGGCCCATGGGCTCGATCCTACCGGGGACGGGCTCAAGGACTATGTGGACGCATTCTCCTACGGAGCCGCTCCGCACGCAGGAGGAGGGATCGGGCTTGAAAGGGTTGTGATGTTCTTCCTAGATCTCAAAAACATCCGACGAGCCTCCTTGTTCCCTAGAGACCCCAAGAGAATACGGCCATAAGAATGCTATAAAAACGATTATATTATATATATACATATATATCAAGGTTGCTGTTTGTTAATAGTATAATCACTGTCTACCAGAGCTTTGTGCGGTTGTTGTGTGATTCAGGGCCTGGCTCTCAACAAATGCCGTGCAGATAGTGCTGCTGGTGGTGACTGATTTCTGAAGGCCGATTTTTCAGGGGTAATACATGTACAAGAAGACCTAAAAAATTTTCTGCCATGCAGAAATGGGGCTACCTTGCATATGAAACGGAAATCAGCGAAAATAAAAAAGAAGAAGCAAAAAAGGTCGTCGCCAGTGAAAGGGCACCCGCTAGCTATAGTTCAAACTCTCTTATATTTGTGATTTTGTTAAAAAAAAGTTTGATTAAATCGATAATATATATACAACCTTAACTGTGAGCTCGCGTCCCCAGCTACAAACGCATATTCTTCGTTTAAGGTTTGATGAACAATAATATTCTAAATAACCGCATAGACGAAGAGGAAGAGGCAAAAACTTGGAGACGGAGTAGACTACTCAATTGCTGCTGCTGTTATTTTCCAGACAGCTTTACAGAAGATTCGCCAGCGGCTAGACACCATGAGTAGCTCGTCTTCGGCATCGGTTCACAGCTCCAGCACCAGCAGTGCGGCGACTGCATCTCCTGTTATCGATACAGTTCTTGCATTGTATAATTATAAGTCTGAACGGCCTCACTCGTTAAGTTTTAAGCGTGGAGATACCATATATGTGACGACAAAGTTGGGGTCAGGATGGTGGGAAGGCTTTAGTGGTGGACAACAAGGATGGTTCCCATCAAACTTCATTCAACCACTTCCAGTTCTTCTACACCCGTCTCCTTCTAGACAGCACTTGCAGCAGCGCAACAGTACTAAGAGTCCCGGAACGTCTACTTCGAACATGGCTCCGATTTCTCCTACAAGTTCGACCGGAGGAGGAGGAGTAGGTGGAAGTGCTGGCGCCCCTCCTGCTGCTAATAGTAGTGGGAGGACGCCTTCTTTTCTTCAGACTTCTGCAGCGACTTCGTTTGACATCGACGACGATAACAGCTCTGGCACGTCTTCGTCTTTCGCGGGATACAACAATGGCAGTCGGAAAGGCTCTGTTGTGAGCTACAATTCGTCTATTGGCGAAGAGCACACGAACAGCGTCATCACAACCAGTACTTCGGCAACCACGCAAGGATCATCTGGAACCGGTGTTTCGCTGGACCATTTTGAATCGTATGAGCCGGTTGATACGCGAGATGCAAAGTATAACTCCACGGTTGCTTCCTACTGGATTCCTCAGGTCTCCAAAGAAGGAAAGGTTGTGTATATCAACACTGAACGAAAGCACATTTCTACAGATATCCCATTCGAGCGAATTTCAATCTCGCCATCGAGTCGAAGCTTCAGGGTGGACATCCCGTCTACAGTCCAGACGCCATTAGAGGTTACTGAAATGTTTGGTACTGGTCAGCAGCAGCATCAACAGCAGCAGCAGCAACACAACCAACAGCAACAGATACCCCAGGTAAAGACTGAGGACGATCCTCGTCTATACGAAGAAAATGGCCAGCCATTGGCTAGTGTGTTACAAAAACAGGGTGGAGGTACTGCCGAGCATCCGAAGCAAAATTCTCCGTTCGTGATCGAGGGGATCGAGCTTAGTATCGTAGGATGCAGAGACATTAATAACGACGAGGTCGCCGGCCTGACATGGACCAAGTTGCTGGACAACTTAAAAAAGTACTCTGAGCTGGTTGTAGCCAAATTTGGTTCGACTTCAAAGACTGATATCAGCGACTTTTTACAGCAGTTTAATGAAATGTCATATTTTGTGCAGCAGATTGCGCTTCTGGCAGGGATTCCGTGCGGTGCATTCATTTCTGAGTTTGAAACCAGCGAGATCTCGATAACATTCCGACGTATGGTTAATACTTTGGCAAAGATGAGCATTATGAATGATATTGATTCTATGAAGAGACGTCACCCTCAGCATCACCATTTGCGTGAAAAGTCTGCTGGCACGGATATTTCGGTTTCATCTGTAGCCTCTGGTGCCTCGGCTCGACAGGCTGGTACTGAAGAGTTCAATAAGCTAGGACAGGAGCTAGTTGGGCATGCGATTCGGTTCGTGCAATTGTACAAATGTTGGGAACTGGGTGTTGAGGACGTTGAAAATAACGACGCAACACTTATTGAGGATCATGACGACGTCGTTCCCGTGCCACCAGACGTATTTGAAACCCTGCATTTTGAGAATGGAGCCTGGATTAATATCAACGTGACTCGAATAGGCCAAATAGTAGTGCCTGACCAGGCAAAGCAGACTATGGCGCATATGGTTCTTCAGGGTCCCCGTGCAAAGTCCAGCAATGACTTTAGGAGTAAAAAGAGATTGGGTTTAGAATCTTATAGTGCGAATTTAGTTCTTGACTCGGAGGTGGTTACAATATTAGAGGACTGTCATAAGGAGATGATGTCTATATCGAAAGAAGTTGTCAAGATGACAAATCATCAATTCACAGGGTCGAAAACAATTGAGTCAATTCAAGATCGATGGAAGCTGCTGTCTTCATTGCTGCAAAGCCTGACCAAAAATGTCCGAACTATTGTGGAGGTGATGGAATCATTGGATCTCATGAATTTCTATTCCTGCAGGCAGCCTACGAACCGCCAAATGTCGGAGTCTCATGCCGAGCATTCTACAATGGCGCTGCTCTATGACTTTTTAATGGCAAAACAATCCGTGTTTGAAAACATGTCGGAATTGGGGACTTTAATTAAGCAATCTGATAATGCCGGGAATGAGTTTGTGTCTGCATTAGCAGCACGATTCAAGCAGACTAAGATTGAGGACATCTATTACGCATTTGAGCAAAGCACTGAACAGCAGATGAAGGATAAGACAACTAATCTTGAAGCTGCTGTTCAATGGGCAATCCAGCTTGCGGATCAATTGGTGGTGGAGCAGGGCGACTTACTCAATTCTTCTCGGTTGCTTACTACTGGATCTGTTGGGTCTATTTCTACAAAGATTAGTTCCGCTCCCTCGACTGGTGCTACTGCGACTCTGCAGCTTAATTCAGCAGAGCTATTGCTCTCTACTGGCCGGTCGAGTAGTATTAGGTCTTCGCTCTCAGATCGACATCGTGATACTGGTTCGGATCATATCAGCTTGCATTCGTTGAAAGATGATTCGCCCTGGTTTTTGCAGTTGGAGCATGACGACGAGATGGTGTACGATAAGAAGGGTGCTCCTCGTGGTGGAACTATCCGCGCCTTGGTTGAACAGCTTACCCTTCACCACAAGCTTATGAGTGAATTTAACGCTGCTATGCTTCTCACATTCAGGAGTTTTACAGATGCGACCGAATTGTTTGATTTGCTACTGGAGAGATTTTTGATTCAACCGCCGGAGGGCTTGACATCGGATGAGTTTGCGCAGTGGACTGAGAAGAAGCAGCGACCAATTAGACTACGAGTTGTGAATGTTCTAAGAACTTGGCTTGAATCATATTGGTTTGAGGATGACGGAGATGAGTTCCCGGCGGAGAAACGAGACGCTTTGTTTGAGTCTATGATGAAGTTTGCAAATCAGTTAAAGAGTCAGAAATTTCCTGGTGCAATAAAGTTCGGGTCTTTGGTTGAGAAAAGAATGTCCAGTAAAGAGCCATCATTTAAGCGCATGATTGCATCTGATAACTTTGGACCTCCTCCAGCGCCGATTTTGCCAAAGAGTTTGCAGAAGTTTAGACTATCCGAGCTGGATGCTATGGAACTTACTCGACAACTTTGTGTGCGTGAATTCAAGCTTTTTGTTGTTATCAGCTCGCAGGAATGTCTTCGACGCGGTTGTGGTGGGCGCAAAGGTGCTTCGGCATCCGGCAGGAGAATAGGCGAATTTATTAAGAACTCTAATTCTTTAACGAATTGGGTCTCTTATGCCATCCTGAAGCATTCAGAGCCTAAGCGGCGAGCACTTTCTGTGCGATACTTTATTATTATTGCTGAGTACTGCAGAAATCTCAAGAATTTTAGTTCAATGACGGCCATTATTTCTGCTTTGTATTCATCGACTATTCATCGACTTAAGAAAACTTGGGATCTTGTTCCAGCAAAATCCATCTCGAAGCTTGAGCGCATGAATCGGTTGATGAACTCTTCAAGGAATTTCAACGAATATAGAGACATGTTGAGCTTAGTTACAGGTCCTGCTGTTCCTTTTTTCGGAGTTTATCTCACTGACTTGACATTTGTCGAAGATGGCAACCCGGACTATCTGCAGAATGATACTGGTACAATCAATTTTGCCAAACGCATGAAGACAGCCGATATCATTGAATCCATTCGTCAGTTTCAGATTGTGCCTTATAACTTCGAGGAGGTGACAGAGATTCAAAAGTTCCTAGACGAGGGATTCGCTGAAGCACCTTCAATTGAAGAGCAGTACGACCAGTCACTTACATTTGAGCCTCGCGATAAGCCTGCTGTTGATAAGGTCGCAAAGCTCCTTGCAGAAAATGGAATTCTATGATAACTTTTTTTTGTGATCTCTTTTTTTTATTTATTTTTATGACCTCACTATAATAATTTTTACATAACCTTATTGTTTCTTAGTTTTATCTCTTTTTTTTTATGTTTTGCCTATCTATCTTGATATATATAAATATAATGCCTTCATGATTTTGTTTCTTCTTCTTCGTTCAATTAATTCCCTTGGCCACAGCATCTTGACGCTCTTGCCAAACTGTCTTTCCAGAGCAGCTGCATACTGTTTTCACATTTTCCCAAACACCGGCACTGCGAGCAATAACGCCCACAAGAGAATCGCTGCCAACCGTCGCCGGGCCTGAGCTCACCGTGATCGAGCGGCCAATGATTTCAGAAACGGCAATATCCTTCTTTACAAACAACTGGCCGGAATAGCCTGCCTCTTGGTACAGCAGTGAGTTTGAGTCAGTCTCTGCAGCCTGTCCAACCTCGATTTCGCCAAGTGAGAGAATACTGCCGCCTGCAGACAGCGGGCCCTGAGATAAATCACCAGACTCCCTGATACACGGGTAATACTTTCCCTTGGGCAAGCCATTCAAAGTGATATCAAACAATGCGCTAGTTGGATTCACGGCTACAATTCTCGCCAGCCCTTTCACAGGAAGCTTCTGGTCCTCGGCTCGAAACGACTCCAAAATGCACACCGCAGCCGAGTTGGGCGTCCCTGTACCTCGCACAATCGCATCCTTGCCAGTAGCCTGTATAGCCTTCACAATGCTTGACGGTGCAGCATTCCCATACACGCTGACAAGCTGAGTCTTGAGATCGCATTCAATAGACTGGATTCCATGCAAGGCCTGCACGGCGCCCTTCACCGAGTCAATGCATCCATTGCAGTGCAGAGGCACTGCGTAAACAGTGGTAAAATCATCAGCAGCTGGCATTTTGGGTTTTTATTGGTGTAGTGCTATAGTGATGGGGTGTCTGTCATTACAAATAAACGGGGTGATCGACACTATATATATACCAAGCCCCCCCCGCTGGGACCTGCCGGCGGATAACAACACCCTGAGCCTGCTGATGCTTTGCCGCGCTCATGCTGTATGACTGCTCTGGAAGGGACAGGCCATAAAGCGTCTTGAACGTACCGTACCCTGTTGGGAAAGCATTTGAGTAGTAGTGATAGAATGGTTCAGCGTAGATAGCTCTGATTCAGATACACAATTGGACGGGAGAAGAGCAATCTCAGAGCTCCAAACAGAACCACTCAGCAACAGCATGTTATTATTATCCTAATATTAGTCTTTTTTATACAGTAGATATCAGTAATTATATCTTATATCACTGGGAGTCACTCTACTATGATCTAATCTGACCAGAACTGGATGCCACCGATAGAAGCTGTGAACATGTATTAACTGGTCTCCAGTTGTCGGACTTTCCACAGTCTCTAGGGTACCCTAAGGTCTGCTATTTTAAGCGGAAAGTTGAAAACGAAACTCCAACACTACCAACAGAAGTGTCAACGGACCGTCGCGTTCCACTACTGCCAATGTTTTCAAGGATATCTCAGCTGGGCAAGAATATCAGCGAGGAACTGGAACAGGTGGTAGCCAGAGGTGGAGGACCTCAATCAGGACCGCCTGGTTCCTCTGCTGGTGGTGCTGGCCCTAGACCAGCGACTCCGGCGGGTCAGATCAGACTGCTAGAGAAGAACGCACAACTGCTGGAATCTCAAACACCTGACCCCACGTCTCTAGAGATCGAAGAGGGTGTGAATTCGCCCAGTGTATCCAAGCCAGCTCCTGCCTCTGGTAGTAAACCCGATGAGGAGGGGGCGAGTGCGGATGGCGATAGTCAGAATAATGACCACGGACCGGATCCAGCTGCTGAATCAGGTGCTGACAATGGCAAGGAAACTGCACCAGATTCGCCCTCAGTTGCCAACGCGGAGCTCCCGAAAGAAATCGTTCAAAAGCTGAAAAAGTTCAACAAGTACGAAGAGAAATACCCTCTGCTGTTGAAGGCATATCGGACGGAGCGGAAAAAGGGAGAGCTAATCAAAGCGTTTGAGAAAGTTTTGGAAGAACACACCCCTTGTAGATCTATAAGCGAGTCTGAAACTCTTGTTGAGTATCTGCGCAATTTGACGCTTAAGAATGAAATGCAGAATGAGGAGCTAAGACGTCTCGCTAATGAGCTTACAGCGGCGAGAGCACAAAGCGACAAGTCCGTGTCTGAACTACAAACGAAACTGGATGAATTGAATATACAGAATGCAAACACTTTAAAAGAACTCGAAGAGGCGAAAGCTGCCAAAGCTGAACCTGCTGAAGATCTGGCGGCTCAGAAAGACTTAGAGGATACGAAGCAATTGAAAGATACGGCATTAAAAGAATTGGACGAGCTTCGAACGAGATATGATGCGTTGGAGAAGGAGTTAGAGGAAGCGAAGAAAAACGATGGCCTCTCCACCCAGTTGCAAGAGGCACAGGATCTGGTTGAAAAACTCAAGACTTCCAACTCGCTGCTAGAATCAGAAAGTCAGGAAAAGGACACTCTTATTAAGAGTGTGAATGAGAGAATTTTGGAGCTGGAGAAAAAAGAGAATGGCACTCTCGCTCCGTCACCAGCAGTTGATGAATCCCCAAGTGCTCCGCCTTCTACAGGCGGTGGTAAGAAAAATAAGAAAAAGAAGAAGAGGGGTGGCGCTGCAGCTACTGGTTCCACTGATGTTGCTGCTGCTACTGCTGCTTCTCCTTCGACACCGTCAAAGCAAATAGTGCAGGACACTCAACATGCTGTATTTTCGGCTGAGATCACGACACTAAAATCTAATCTTGAACAAAAATCGAAAGAAGTTCAGACCTTAAAGGCTTCGCTTGATTCTAAATCTGAAGAGGTAGATACCTTGCATGATATGCTAAAGAATGTTGGTCAGGATCTGGTGACGGCCCAGGATACTCTCAAAACGAATTCTGAAGATACCAAGGAGCTTCATGAATTTAAAAATAGGCATGAAGAGCTCTGTACGAAATACGACCAGATTTCTAAGGAAAAGGCGGAGATAGAGAAGAGATTTTCTGAGCTGGATGCCGATCATGGGAAGATGGCCCAGAAACTGGAGGACACCATAAAACATTATGAGGAGCAGCTGGAGAAAGCCAGATCTAATACTGAAGCTTCTACGAGTGAGATCACCAAACTGAAAAAAGAAATCGAAGAGAAGAAAGAAGAACTCCTTAAAGAGAGACGGAGTTTAAAGTCTGAAATATCGACTCTCACGTCAATAATTTCCGACAAGGAGGATACAATCAATGATCTACGGAGTAAGTTAGATGGTATAGAGAGCTCCCGGTCAACTGCAGAGGCTCGTGTCGCTACTTTGAGGCAGTCGATACAGCGCCTTGAAGGGGACAGACGGGATTATCTAGAGGCTAGAGACAAGTTACAGCGGGACTATAATAACATTGCATCTACAAGATCGAGCTGGGAAAATGAAAGGTCAAAACTTGTTGCGGAGCTGGGCCAGCTGAGAGGTACATTCCAGGTACATGAGACGGAAAAGAATTCTGCAGTGAGCCTCGCAGACTCCATGAGGAAGCAAACAGAAGAGCTGCAGATGAGAATGACCGAGACAGCTACCAAATGCGAAAGCCTTGAGGAGGATTTGGCTGAAGCACATCGTCATCTGCAAGAGCGGATCCGGGAGTCGGCAACTATGAGACGCCTACTTAATGAGAGTGAAGGAAGTCAGGATGGTAAACTTCGTGAGGCGACTGACACAATCAAGTCCCTGACAGAGGAACGCGATAGGCTGGAACAGGAGACCGCAGATATCACCAAGAGGCGGTACAGAGAAAAAGAAGAGCTTAAGGCTCGGGTCAATGAGCTGGAGCGCACGATTACTCTTCTAGAAGAGGAAAAGTCTCGTTATCATCGTGATATCACTGAGCTGAGGTCATCCAGAGATAGAGCAGATGAGAAGGGTTCTCTTGATCAGAAGGAGCTCATGGAATCGCGAAAGGTCATACAGCAACTGCGTGATGCTCTTAATATAGCAGAAACTAGTGCAAGGCATTCAGAAAAGGCAAATATGCAGTTGAAGCGATTAGCAGAGGATTCACAACAGCGTTTGGAGAAGATGCAGCGCAATCAGAGAGCCCTTACAGAAGATCTGCGAGTTCTGCAGCAGGAAAGCTCAATCAGAAGATCGCCATCTGCCAGTAGTAGGGCATCTTCTACAGACTCGGCGATGATGCAGCAAGCGACAACCAGGCCGCAGCCGGCAAATCCGCAAGTCAATGTATCCTACATAAAAAATGTGCTTTTGGGGTTCCTAGAACATAAGGAGCAAAGGCAGCAACTTCTTCCAGTTATGTCGACATTATTAGACTTCAAAGATAATGACGAGCAGCGATTCTGGGCAGCGTTCCAGGTGAAATAATGATTCTGTATCTTCTTTTTTTTGGCTTGAAAAACTATCTCATTGATTACCATTTATTTATATTTTATAACAATTGACAACAACAGCATACTACAGCCATAGCGATGAAAAGTGTAAATAACCAATGAATACTAGTACTGAATCCTTGATTCTTAATAGATAGCGCGGCTCGAACTGGTTTTCTCACTTGGCCCGGTAATTCCTATTCATGATTTCCGGGGAATATATCCTGGTACCATTGACCCCCGACACAATCAGCCACTGTCATCTGGGCCCCACCGAGGATATTGGCGACTTCGATACCCACATTGACAGTCTTGATTGTTGAGTCATGCTCCAGAATCAATGCATTTCTTGCTTCGCTTCTCCACTGACGAACATCTTGATATACCTCGCTTTCGGTCTTAGAGTTGTCATTGACCCTCCAATCAAATGTATCGCGATCCCAGAACGTTGCGATGAGCCCAAACTGCCTAGTTATCGCACGAACTCTATCATCTATGGCACCATAAGGTGGTCTGAAGTACCGTGGGACAATTCCTGCAGTTGCATTCATTGCCCAGATTGACCATTGGATTTGTGCCACAATGTCTTCATTTGAAAGTCCTGGCAAATGAGCATGGCTCCAGGTGTGGCTAGCCAACAAATGACCTTGTTCGTACTGAGCTCTAAAAGTATCAGGGAATCGAATTACATTGATTCCCTGAGTGAAGAAAGTAGTCCTGCTCGGCAACAATTCAAGAAGCTTTGGAGTGCTTGGGCTAGGACCGTCGTCAAATGTCTGAGACATAATTGGGCAGGTACTAATATCATCACTTGCAATACACCTATAGCAATCAAATGAGCAGTAAGAACGGTCTACAGATCCACAGTCTCCCAGATCACGAGGTGGTATGCGTGGTATATTGTGTAGCTGAATCTCTGGACGAGGAATATAGGGGGGGGTCTCACCTGGCCATGTTGTCAAGCCGGTCAGTTCTCTGAGCCAAGAGGGAAATGGTTGTTTTTGCTGAATGTTCACGCTTTCATACTCTTGATTGTTATCGCTGCTGCTGCTGCTGTTGATGATTGTTCCGTCATTGTTCTTATTCTGATTTGCACTAGCTAATGCTGCCAGGGCAAACAGAAATAGATTACAAACCTTCATACCTAGTTGATATGAATAATAATAGAATTTTAGAATTTCAATTGGTCTATCGGGATGGTTACACATATAAATCTCTCTAAGGTAGAATGTAGTAGTTCGACATAAGCGATTATGGAAGACCAGAAACTTATGCACTTGCTCACGAAATGAATATAACTTATGTCCAGCCGCACAGCGCCGCACCACCCCTATTTAATTTAAAGCTAAATATATGTTTTATATCTTTTCGCAAACCGGGCAGTTAGGTCAATCTTTCTTTAATGATTTAGAAAGATTATCGATTTCATTGTCCTTCTCCGTAACTATGATCATATCAGTTAGCACAAGAGATCAACGTAAACACAATTAAAATACTTACGTTTGATGCTAAGATCGGCCAATTTTTTCTTGAGAATATCATTCTCTTTCCTCAATGACTGTATAATATTATTTTCATCCATATTGGGACCATTAATACTGAAGCTGGATCGAGATGCTCGTGTCGCCGCGTTCGGAGTCTTGGATGCAAAGTCCTCCGCATCCGAGACTGAGTAAATAGATCGGATAGAAGTATTCCGGGATATTGAAGATGAAGACGAAGTCGACTGAGAACGGCTTCGGCTCCTCTCAGTTTTCAATTGTGTAATTTCTCTCTGGAGCTTGTTTACCATTGCTTCTTGCTCGCGTTCGAGAGCATCATAAATCTCAGCGGGAGTAGTGCTAGTTCTAGGCGACACATCTCTATGAATGACTGGGTTCCGCCCAGCGATAGTTGATGTTGATCTCCTCCCTCTATGATCACTCGTTGAATCTCCTGCTCGAAATGCCGGAGGAGGCG
Source organism: Diddensiella transvaalensis (assembly GCA_030555955.1). Taxonomy (NCBI): domain Eukaryota; kingdom Fungi; phylum Ascomycota; class Dipodascomycetes; order Dipodascales; family Trichomonascaceae; genus Diddensiella; species Diddensiella transvaalensis. The sequence goes on along the minus strand of JANIVV010000017.1, from coordinate 220,474 downwards.
GTGCAATAAATGAATTGGAGTTCTGGCGGCTATGAGGATTCTCCGGTCGAGGGCCAAGCCCTATCGAAGATGACGATGAAGATGGCGAGACGTCTGCTCCACCAAATGACTCGATTACAGAATCATTGCCTAGCGAAGTGGACGCAGATGAAGGCTCCGAGGCTGATTTTGGAGTCTGGTGTCTGTGGGCCATTGTAATCGTAAGATATCACGCAAGCTAATTCTAGCGCCCTGGGACAAGCGGTCCTGATAACGCACAACTAGTACCACCACACTCAGGAGCAGAGCAGATATACACCGACGAGTAAAGTAAGAATATACGCCTATCCGCTGTTGAAGCCACGGACGCGTTGCGGGATTAAGATTATGGAACAGATGCTGGTGTCGTATTGGGAAGGGAGTACGTAGATTGGTAAGTAAATAAATTGGTGCGCGATGAGATGTAAGTTGAACACCACCCAACTGAAGAAAAACTCAAAGCGATTAAGATTATATGATCTCACATTTGCCCAACATAAGCCTCACTTCGCAAGATTCACCCCTAAGGCCCCTCCATCTGCCTTATAAACTAGGTTTGTTAGTATTTTTTTCCGTATGGGCGGATACGCTTTAGGAATGTTGCCCTATCATCTGGTTCAACGCATGCTCGCAGAAGCCGCACGTGTTGTTGATCGTCGTTGCCCAGTACGTCGATCATTTCTAATCAACTCATCGCAGGACTAGCAGTATGGCAAGAGCACCTGGCCAGTACCTCGATCCGATTCGATTGGAGTTGACATCAGATTGTAAAGATGTTGGCAATGGCGTGAGATTAGGCTGGAACAGAAGGCTCGAATCCTGAAAAACAACAGATTTCCAGGTTCTCTGCCGGTGTGGTCAGGCCCAGAAATATATATATACCGATCTCCGTAGGAGCTTATGAGAGCTGCAGTACTCCATGTATCAGAAGTTTCGAAGCATGGTTGTTACGTTTCTATGTGTTTTATGAATGACCACCCCTGCTAAATTTTCGGCGGGGGATAGATCGCCGATTGGAAGCCCTTTAAATTCATCGTCATATTATGAACTTCAAGCATGACAATTACATACAGAACTTACAACCCGATGCAAGAGGAGTCTGAACTTCAGGTTGTTCATGATCTTGTATCAGGGGGATTGTCCGAGCCTTATTCGATATATGTATATAGATATTTCATCCACGAATTCCCGGATCTATGTTTTCTGGTAAGTCAGGTTTCCGGATTCCTCGATGTTTTCAAGCTCAACACTAATGACGGGTGCAAAAGGCGTTTGATGGAGACATGCCAGTAGGTGTGATTGTATGCAATCTTCAGGACCATCGTGAATGTAGAATGAGAGGCTATATAGCCATGTTGGCTGTTACGGAGTCTCATCGCGGAAGGGGGATCGCGAAAACACTCATCACAACGGCTGTCAATGCTCTAAAAGATAAGCATGCCGATGAGATCATTCTTGAGACGGAAGTGACAAACACAATAGCAATGAGATTGTACGAGAACATGGGCTTTCTACGGAGCAAACGACTGCATCGTTACTACTTGAATGCCAACGACGCATTTCGGCTGATTCTCCCGCTCACTAAAAGCAGCACTCTCATGTCACATTTTTTACGACCTAATGATGAGCCTCAAATTATATGATTCTTAGAAAAAGAGCTGTTTCCTTCAATTGGAAATGATGCTACCTTGAAGAGAGCATTACGCTTTCGGTGACGCGTGAGCTTGAATCAGCTACTGATGAGACCCTATTTAAGCCCTCCTTTTTTCTCAAACTGGGGCAATGCTACAACTACTCATATGTGGATCTATTACTGAGACCGTTCATAACCGTCTTTATGTACAATCTTTAATATGTTAATATATTACCTATGAATTGGCATGTGTATTTTATATGTTTTTTCACGTTCCCAGATATACTGCTCGTATTTACTATTAGAAGAATTACTCCAGTTCCTCAAAGCTGACTCTTCAAAGTGAATTGCAACAATAGTCTGTCCTATTACTGTCGAGATACATTCAAGTTTCTGTATTGCTCAATTTTTGTTGAGTTTATTAAGTGGCTCTAAGATCTCGTCTTGCTGCTGCTGTTCTCGGGTTGGCCGACTCACATATTCATGGTGTTACGAATTGCGACCGTCATTGGCCGTACCAGTATAGCTACTACGGTTAGGAGTGATCTGGAATCACTGCTGCGAGCATATGAAGCTACCGTGCTCCGAATAGATCCTTTGAGCACAGATGATCGAGCAGTTGACTACTATCTAGATGCAGATCTTACTCACCTTGATGAACTGCAAAGCAAGCTCTTAGCTTTTGAGGACGAGCGGGAGGTCAATGTTATAATCCAGGAGTCATCTGAATCCAGAAGTGGTCGAAAGCTATTTGTATTTGATATGGACTCCACTCTTATACAGCAGGAGGTTATTGATCTTATTGCATCACATGCAAACCTTGAGTCACAAGTTGCGGCCATTACAGAAGCTGCAATGAATGGCGAGATAGATTTTAAGCAATCTCTGGTCCAGAGAGTGGCCCTCCTGAAGGGAATTCCATCCACTGTGTTTGAATCGCTGAAATCCCAAATCACATTCACACCCGGGGTGCGCGAACTCACAAAGGTCCTGCGCCTTAAAGGAGTTAAGCTGGCAGTCCTCAGTGGAGGGTTTATTCCATTAGCGGAATGGGTGAAACACGAGCTGGATCTAGACTATGCATATGCCAACAATCTCGAAGTACAAGATGGAAAACTGACTGGCAAACCACACGGCAGAGTAATAGATGGTTCTGCCAAGTCGGAGCTGTTGCAGGAAATAGCAGAAAAAGAATCGATACCTTTATCAGCAGTCGTCGCTGTTGGCGATGGTTCTAACGACCTTCCCATGATGGCCACTGCAGGGTTCGGTATTGCCTGGAATGCCAAACCCATTGTCAGGAAACAGGCTCCCGCACGACTAAGTACTTCATCTTTAAAAGATGTTCTGTATATTCTAGGCTATAATGACGAGCAACAATTAGAGATACTAAAATAAATTATCAGGCGAGTGCCTCTGTCAGTAATAGACAAGTCACATTACTAACACCAGAAAAACCGACGGAATATTATCAAGTTAACACTGGAAACCCTCAGGCTTTGGTTATAAAACAAGGGATCATAATTATAAAAACAACAGAAAAAAAACAAATGGTCATGAATGTTCTAGATTTGGTGCCTTTGAAGACCTAGGACTGGAGAGAAACATTAGAGACTCCACCGCATCTGCTTCGCTAGTGGGTCTCGGTAGGATGTCTCCATTGTCTGGAACTGTATTTGATGAGGTGCTGGAGTCCATCGGTATGCTTATTGATAGTGGTCGCTTGTGGTCTAATGGCTTTTTCCGTCTCAATCCTGGACCAGATGCTGGTCCGGTTCCGGCACTCGAAGGATTTCCTAAAAATGGCGCAGAGTTCATTGATATCCGGGTATCTGAGCTCGTCCGACGGTGGCCCTTCATGACTCGAGGTGGAGATATATTGCTGGAGGCCGAAGAGGCCACAAATGCCGGCTGGAGACGACCACTCTGCATTGCTCGTTTGACTTGCAAGGACTCAAGCTGGTCCAAAGACCTCGACGTCCAGCCCTTCTGCAGTTTCATAAACGCAAATGACAGTCTCGTCTTCAGGCTCTTCGACATCTCAGCTATCTTCTCTGGGGAATGTGAGTGCCTCGAAGGAGACTGCTCTAACGACGCTATGCCAGAGTTTGTTGGCGTTGGCGTGCGAGGAACAGGCGGAATCGCCGGCTCCTGTGCGCTGACCGTCTGCTTCTCCTCCGATTTCACGGCCTCCAGTATTGGAGCTAGTTGCGCAGAATCCTGCTCCATGGTGTTATTCCTTTCTGCCTGCTTGTTCTGGAGGACAAGAGGCCTTGTGTCGTTCCCTGCCAGCGGGATACCACGAGTTTAATAATAACAATAAATATCGCTCAGATGCTCCGAGCCAAAGCGTAATATATACTAACTGTCTGTTCTGTGTCAAAACCCGTCCTTTGATGTCCTTAGTGTTGTTCCATAGAAGCAAAATAAACGGTAACTGTGTTGTTCTTTGGTATTAGAAACTAAGTAGATTATTGTGTATTTTTCTGTTTGTTTGGTGGCGCGCGTTCCATGCGTGTTAGTGCGTGTAATAATAATCTCTTCGGTTAGGGTTTGTCTCTATCAAGGGGCTACGCGGGTGTATCTGTAACTGCCGAACTGCACCGCCGCAGCTAAATTAAAACTCTAAACCCTGCCTATCATCTATGCATCATCATCAATGAATATCGACAGTTGCATTTGTTATTTCTTCTATACCAACTCAGCTTTAAAATTATATTTTCTCTAACTGGTACTTTCTAGTAACTTGTCTTCGAGTTGTCTTGCCACAATAGCATTAAGTCCGGTAAATAGAACACTCCTTTATACCACTAGGCTTATTCCACTAGGCTTATACCACTAGGTTCATACCACTAGGTTTGTAGCAATTTCTATTAAATACCGTTAACAAAACGTATCAAATAATGCCAAAAAGTTCACTCAAGGCCTCCTCTGATAGAGTTTTAATACATTATGCCAGTATTGCAAAGAGTGGCGTTGCACGAGCTGTCAATCTCCCCATAACTATTGATGAAGATCTGTCCATGAGGCACAAGCTGATCATGAGTTATCGTGCTATTGAAACAAACACAATATGTAGGGTTATTGGTTGCACTACCCGTACATTCTCGGACTGTGCTACCAATTACTGGCATATCAAACTCAAGCCCATCACGAGTCAGGGGCTCCCACACCTCCTTTCCCGGTTCCTCATGGAAGTTGTAGCTGGCAAAACGAACTTTAGGGGAATGGGCGTTCCTCCCTGTCATTTCATATGGATCCCCACTGATGGGTATCGAGTTATCTACAGTTGCAAAGACATGAAATGTCCCTGTGGTAGAATTGGTCATAAAGCCAACATATCGGCTTTGGCCCTGAGACAGAAACGAGTCAACGTGTGGGAGAACCAACTGCCCTCCAAGCATACCAGACCCAGCCTTGAACCATGTAATAGTATCTGGAGATGTATAGCTCACGACATCGTCTCCTCGAAAATCGTCTCCAGGCATAAAGCGTCTCTTGTACGCTCGCCCACCGTTGACGTCTGCTACTGCCGCAAAAACATATACAAACAAACTAGCAGCCATAAGACTTCCACACGTAAAAAACGCAAACAAAGAAGGCGCCGTAAGCATAGTACCGCATGCTCCTCCGGCAACCTTGGCAATGGAATCCGCCAGGGCTAGGTACCATGTACTGGTCAATCCCAGGAACCGGTCTCGTCTAGTTTCACGCGCAGAATACCTTGCCACTGCCCGGGATGTCGTGTACGGTATATCAAGAGTAAAAGTCGGATCATCAATCCTAGTAGTCTGCTGTGCCAGTATTGGTATAAGCAACGCTACTGATAATAGTAGAAGTAATGATGTTCTATCATTCCTTAACGATCTTCCGAACACAGCCATTACTTTAGATGAGGTCCTTGAACCGAGACAGAATGAAAGTAACAAAAAAAGATGAGTAATAAAAAGAATGGTTTGAAAGTGGCGGAAAATGTTTTTCCTATTCTGTTAGGTCTTCAACGGCAGAACTTTCACGAGTTTATGGGCATAAACTGTGAGCATTTCAATCACACCAGCTTATGTGAACAACCTAACCAAAATGTATCTAAATGGATACAACTGTCCCAGTGCACACTCCAATTATTGCATTAAAAAGTAGAACCGTCTCGCCTAGGGTGATATTCTCTCGGAGAATCATTCCCGACTGAACATAGTTATTATTCAGAAGATAATGTCGGACAACCCCACATAAACAGCCTGTGGTTATGACTGGTGTCACCCAGCGGCCGTTGCGACTAAAAGCTATACTAGTAATGCTTCCTTCGGTTATTTCGCCGCGAGAATTGTAAAGTATCACTTCTTTGAGGCCCTTATCTTCGCTACCAACAGAAGCAAATAGAGTCCTATCTCTCGCTGAAGTATAAATATCACGTTCTGTTGTCTTGAATGAAGTGAAAGGACCAACTAGGATACATTCACTATCGAGGTAGACGTTGTAATGGGGCGTATCATTGCTAGATATCGCTGCTGTCCTTAACCCACTTAGTAAATCCAATCTCCCAGGTACAACAATTGCTTCAATTGTGAGGCTTCCCTTCTTCGAAAGTAATACTCTAAGTTTGTAGGACCGTTCAGACCCTGCCTCTTTCACGCAAGCAACAAGTTCTCTTAGAAGTTGGGCAAAAGTTAGCTCGACCCCCCAACCGAAAAAGCCACTGCTAAACTTTAATCTCTGGTAATGACTCTTCAACAGAAAGAAGTTGGCCTCCTTGATATCTTTCACGGCTTCTTCACCAGGATCATATCGAATAGCACTTATGATCTGGAAGTCCTTTTCAGAATCCCCGAATGAGGCTGCGATCATGTCGGCTGCGATCCTTCCTTCCTCTGATTTAAAAGGATCGAACGTCTCGGGAGACAAAATTTCACCTCCTCCGGTATTTGGCTTCTGCATAACTACTTTATACCAAATTCCTTGAAACAGGCACTTACAGATCTTGGTCGTAGTTGATTTTCAAATCACAAGCGCGCATGTGCAGCGTAAAGATTCGTTGGCATGGCAACATAGGCGCTGCAGATGTTTGGAAATTGGAACTTAAAACGCGTACATCGCGGAGTGTTGACAATATAAACATAACGCCAAAAACGTTACCCAAAAAGCTGGAGCTTATTAAGATACTAAAGCGGTCCTGGAATTGGCCAATCCAAGTATAAGCGATTGGTTATTGGTCGAGAATACTGAGGTCTTAGCGCCTGCTGCCGACATCAAGAATGCCCGGGCATAGGCGAGAATCGTTCATTGCAACCCAACTGGATACAATAACGAGCCGCTTACAAACGTTGTTCGATGACATCGGTCTTCCCAAATCTGAACGCGAAAGTAGGGAGAAGTATCTCTATTCGGTTATTTCAGAAGCATTAGAGAGCCACGTACAGGAAGTGTCTAAGGAGCGAGATGACCTTTACGCAAAATGCGAAGCACAGCAGCAACTATTGCGCAGAAAGCTCAAAGCTCTAAAGGACGTGGACACATCACTTATGTTCAGTAGTGATGACTCACGAATAATTAATGAAGATATCTCACCGCCATTGAGTGAAAGTTTGCGGGTACTGGATTCAGCAACTGCAAAAATAGAAGTGGTCTTTTGCGAGCGACTAGTCAATATCAACAAATTACTTGAACAGACAGCTGAGCTGATGAGCAAATTGGACGAAATTGATAGCGAGATTGACACATCTCCTATTAACGGTGATAGTACAGACATTGACGATGTCGACTTATCAAAATCTCACATCACAGAGCTGGAACGAGAAATTGTCAGATGTAAACAAGAACTCATGGAGCGGGTAAGCTTGGCAGCAAGCTATTCCACACAGATAGTAAGTTTATGGGCTGAGCTGGGTACCGCTCAGGAAGACATTGATCGCGATATTCTTGCGAATTACAAGGCAAATCCTGAAAACCTGGGCACTAAGAAAGCAGATATCGAGCGACTCGAAGGGCGGATGAAGTCCCTTCAGAAAGAATGGGACACACGTCAAGCAAAGATAAAAAATTATAGGACTGAAATTACTTTGCTCTGGACTAAACTATCTGAGGATCAAGATTATATTCACAATTTTGAAAAATCGAATCGGGGTCTGGGACTCTCTGTTTTGAACGCATATGAAAAGGAATTAGAACGATTGCATGAAAAGAAAAGGGAGCATATACATGTATTCATTCAGGATGCTAGACATAGCTTGCAGGAGTTGTGGGATAAGTTGTTCTACTCGGAAGAAGAGACTTTAGAATTCACACCGGCATGGACAGATATCTATACAGACGCATCTCTCGATGCACACGAGTCAGAAATTGCAAAGCTGGAGCGCGTACTGGAAGAGCGAAAGCCAATACTTAGTCTGATTGAAAGCTATCACCAACTCAAGCACGATGCTGATGCTCTAGAAGCTTCTATGCATGATTCTTCACGTTTGCTCTCAAAGGGCCCTGGGAGACGAGATCCTGGGAGGCTTTTAAAAGAAGAGCAGATGCGGAAACGAATCGCAAAGAACAAGCCAAAAATCTTAGAAAGTCTGAAATCAGCGTTAATGGTTTGGAAAAACAATACTGGAAAGCCCTTCTATGTGAACGGTGAGGACTTCATGCTCGTCATCAAGGAAGAGGAGTCACAGTTTTTACCTCGAAACACGCCTCGTAGGGTTGTTAGCGACCAACAGCAGTCTACGACTAAGCCTGCTGCCCAAGTCACTCGACCTGCTACCTCCATGGATACGCGGCGACATGCTACTGTTGGTACGAGTTCAGCTAAGCCGCCTGCTTCTGCAATACGGCGTCCCTTAACTGTCGCAAGCATTCGCTCTCCTTCTAAACCTCAGCAACCAAATTTTAGGATACCTCAGATGCGGCCTGATGGCATGCTTGGAAGAGTGCCGGTTCATAAGCGCGTTATACATGCTCCTCTGGAGACTCCAATCCGCCGCAATGGGCAGCAGCCAATTGATAATGAAGCTTCGATTTCAGGTAAGTCATATCGGCTCTCTCCCGCAAAGGGCAAGGAAAACTTTCCCAAAAGTACGGCAAGTGTCGCTCGCGCTGCTCCAGCTTCGCATCAGCGAGTAATATCAGGGACAGGAAGTGTAGCGTCCGAAAACTGGGAGGCATATGAAGAACATTCCAGCAGCGATGAAGACCAAGCAATAATACAGTGGCGCAAAGACCAGTTACGTGACTCTGGCTTCAGTTGGGAAAAGCATACGTTCTGATAAGGACGTATATAAGTTATGATAGTAATGAATTGTGTAGTACGTGTACTTTAAACTAGATCCGATATGGGATAAAATCTAACGTCACCCAAAATATTATAAATATAAAAAACAACAGCTCGGTATCTAATCTTACAGCTAAATCATAATCATTAAATAAAAAATTAATGTTAATAACATCATTATTGGTTTTGAATCTGATAATTCCACTCTTCAGCTATTAACTTCTCATAGTCTTGAAGGGAGTTCTGAACGTGAACTTTAAAATTGATCACAAAAGAGAGCATGCTGTGAAGTTCGGTCTCCCTCTCTCGCTTCGCATTCTCCAAAGCATTTTCCAGTTGGTCACGTTCAATCTCAATCGCATGGCGCTGTTGCTGGAGATTGAGCGACTGCTGGTTGGAATTCACTTTCACAGCCTGTACCTCGCGTTCTATCTGCTCAAGCTTGGCATTAGAAGCAGTCATTTCCGAGTTCATTGTCTCGAAAAGTTCATCAAAGTTATACTTGGAGGCATTCAGTCGGGCCCTGAGCGTCTCTGCCTGTTCACGGCGTTCAGTGAGTTTCTCATCAGCCTGATCAAGCTGCTCTTGTAGCTGTATAGATTCATCCTGGCGCATATGGACCCTTTCAGAAATCTGGTTCCTATAGATTTGAAGCTTGGGTCGTATTTTCTGTCTCAGGTCCTTTTGTCCTCCGACGATCTCTTCTGGTTTCCTGCCGATGTTCTCGTTAGCCAGTGGGTTACTTAAAGAAACGCTGAAATCAAATCCAGTTTCTGAGGCATGAGACAATCCGACACGATATAAGAGCTTTGTATAACCTTTGATTGATTCTTCTAGAACTGATAAATCATACTGGGCCTTTTGCTCCCGATCTCTTGAAAGAGCATTTAATTCATCCCGTAGAGTAGATGCAGCTTCCAATTCTTTTGTCAGTTTCTCTCGCTCGTGATTCATGCGATCAATATCACGAGGCGTTAAGCCTTGCGCAGAAATCTGGCTCTCAAGCCTGGCTCTCTCATGTGAGGCATCTAGGATCTCTCTTTCAGCATTACTAGATTCTGCAGCCAGCTTTTCCAAAATAGTTTGCCATTTTGCTTTCTTTTTCTGCATGCTCTCAATATAGGTAGAAAACTTAACAATATCAGACTGTAGGACCTTAGCTATCTCTTCCAAAGCTGCTATTGAGTCGGATTCTTTTCTCAGTGCCTCATTACGGCTTCGCTGCTCACCTACTTGAGCCTCGGCCTCTGATATGTTTGCCTGGATAGACTCCACTAAATTGGAAAGATTCTGACGCACATCTTTGACATACTCCGAAAAATCGACCTCCTGCTCAAGCGAAGCTCTATATGACTTGATTGCATATCCTGCTAATATCTGTGAGATAAAAACATTGTCTGATTCCGGGTCAATATCCTCGGACTCATCACTCTCTATGGCCTGGTTGAACTGAACTAGCCAGTACAGCATGGCCATAAATACTGGCCAGTTTTGACCTCCAACTGCCGCAATCTGAGACTTGTTTATAGAATCTAGGTACGGGTAATGAACTGTTTTCAAAACAGCATAAACCTCATGCTCTATACTTTTCACAAACCTATAGCTTGGGTCCAAGCGATGATATAACCATTGGAATAGTATGACAAAATCTTTCTGTGTTGGGGTCTTTAATGTCTTTGGTGTTAGGGGATGTTTTGTTTCCATCTCAAATCCCTTGTCTACCAGGTATTCATGAATTTTCTGAGATATTAACATTTGATAGGATCTGTCCTTTATTGGTCTCGGATCTCGAGATACTACTGACAAGGCCGGAGTACTGAACCCCCCAAACAAGGCTGACGGCCGCGTCGCAATGGACGGCCTTGGAATAGAGGACGCTCGTGAATGAGGCGCCGGTCGTAAAGCGCTTGGCGGCACATTCTGAGGGAGCACACTTTTGCGGCTGCTCGTACTACTTATTTTATTCCTATCGTGACCGTTGCTGTGATTGTTGTTACGGTTGTTGAACACTCCACTCAGTCCTCGAGATGAGGGTGCCATGGAGGGCCGGCTCGCGGAAGAAGGTCGAGCTGAGTACGAGTAGTCATCTGGTATCACGGACGGACGAGATCCTGGCTTTCTTGTACTTGAAAATATACTTTCCTGCGAGTCAGGTCGGTTGAAGTGCTGCTGGTTCATAGTCTGGCTGGAGTGTTCGCGAAGCGCACTTCTCGCCCAATTATTCTTAGATTGGACAAAAGGATCGTGCGACATCCGATAGGACGGATGCACCCGAACAATGTGTACTGTATGTTGGTTTGTTTTGAGAGAACGACGCGTAAATCCTTTACTCAAGTCACTTATTGTTTACAGATGCTTGTGAGCGGGGGATGTCATAACAACAGAACTGCTGCGACAACAAAAACTGGGAGGTTAACTGAAGTTGGCCCGCGGCGGGCTATTTTTTTTTTTTTTGGTGTGGAAATTTCATCCCTCACCACATAATAAATTTTTTGAAGGCTGCCATGACCAACCAGGATACTCCTGGCGCTGCTTCTTCGAAGGAGATATTGCCATATATTGAGAAATATCTAAAGGATAACAACTTAAGTAAAGCCCTCAAGGGTCTCCGCAAGGATGTGGAGGATGAATCATTGCTGAAAGGAGAGGCTGATCTGCCACTTGAGGCCATTTTTTGGTTATGGAAGAATAATAGAACCATGAAGGAGTTTGAGAGTGATAGCAGCTCTACTACTGTTGTATCGAATAACTCTGACTCGTCGTCTTCGAGTTCATCCTCAGGTAGTTCTAGTCCCAAATCTGACTCGGATTCCGACTCTGGCTCTGATTCTGATTCGAGCTCTGACTCTGACTCTGACTCTAGCTCGAAATCTAGCTCGGATTCCAGCTCTGGCTCTAGCTCTGACTCTAGTTCTGACTCTAGCTCTGACTCTAGCTCTGACTCTAGCTCTGACTCTAGCTCTGACTCTAGCTCTGACTCTAGCTCTGACTCTAGCTCTGACTCTAGCTCTGACTCTAGCTCTGACTCTAGCTCTGACTCCAGCTCTGACTCCAGCTCTGACTCCAGCTCTGACTCCAGCTCTGACTCCAGCTCTGACTCCAGCTCTGACTCTGAGCCTGAGCCAGAATCTAAGTCTTCGGAAGAATCCGCCAAGAAGGGAGCCAACAAAAAACGAAATGTCGAAAGCACCGAAAGTTCTGAGTCTCCTGCACCAGGTGAATCTAACAGTAAGCGCCAGAAGACAAGCGGCAGCTTGTCTTCCTCAGCAAGCCCTGCCCCCGGTGGTCGGCAATACTTCTCTAGAATAGATCGCTCCAAGGTCGGTTTCGAGCATCAAGTTCTCCGAGATAATACATACAAAGGTGCTGCTGGCACTTGGGGGGAGGCTGCAAACGACAAGCTGGGCAAGGTCCGAGGTAAGGACTTCACCAAAAACAAGAATAAGATGAAGAAAGGCAGTTACAGAGGTGGCAGCATCACGATGCATTCGGGAAGCTACAAGTTTACTGACTGAACGATCCCAGGAAATTATTTATATGTAATCATACTTTTAGTAGAGAATTGGTCTACGAGAAGCCGACCCTATAAAAAACACGGACTCAAACCAAGAGTTCATGACAACGTCGACGATATGAAGATCTATGCATGATAGGGCCTGTGAGGAGTGAGTCAGCGCGATTTGTTCCCCGGGCACGCAGAGCCCATTAAAAGCTAATCTGCGCCTCTTCTTCCCAACAAGTTCCATTACACTTCTAAACTTAGTCCAGAATGCCGTATCATAGTAAGTAATATCATGGTACTCTGGAAGTGGAATATCGGCAGCTAACTGTGTTTGACTAGTTCCAATATTACTTACTGCTGGCCTTGTTGTGGGAATTGGTTGTGCCGTGTACGCGAATAGAGATGAGATACAGGCCTATGTTGAGCGGTGGAAGCTCGAAAGACGGCTGCGTAGAGGGCCGGCGCGAAGAGCACAACAGCCTGCTGCACGAACAAGAGATGACGACGATGACATATATGAGCGAACAACGGCTAAGGACATAGATGAGTATTCTATGTACGAAATATCGAAAGATTTCAGAGACTATGACGAGGATAGGAGTTCGACGGGGTCATCGCGCGGCACTCAAACCGTCTATCCAGGCCGTTCCACGTCATATTATACATCGGGCCAGACAACCAGTGGTAGCACCACAGATGAGGCCACCACTCCTTCGTCGCGGTTTGTTGGAGGACAGCAGCTACATTATTTTCAAGATAGAGAAACTCCTCCGCCGCCTTCCTCTGACGCTGGAATGTACGGGTTTCATCAGCAGTCATATCGGGACAGTCGATCGAACTCCATGGTTAGCCAGGAGCCCTCATTATCGTATGGTAGCCGCCGAGAATCTTTCTCGGATGTAGGCTGGGCCAGGCCGGAATCGTCTCTGGATTCGTTCTCGGAGCTGGCAACACCGTCAGTTACTGATAGTAATGCTGATGATTATCAAAGCATGCTTTCATTATCTGACGAAGAATCTCACGGCAATGTACTTCTGAGAAGAAGGGTACAGGCGGCTATGAGGTGATGATCTTTCTTTTATACCGGGGTCTCTTTTTATTTTAACGAGTTATATATATAACCTTTATGCATAATGTATAGTTAACTTTACTTTCGCTTTTTGTAATACATTTTATTGATTAACGGATGGTGCGATTTCAGTTCCTTATTCTTATTCTTGTTGTACTCCACGTAAGCCATATCCTCACCCCCTGCCAGACTCGCCAGCGACCCCACTGTTCGTTTGGCCTTTGCAGGCCGCTTCACAATCGCTCCACTTCTCCCCACAAAATTCTCTGCATCGTCTCCGGCTTCAATTCCAGCTGCATCCTCATTCTGCAAAAGTACCATCTGCAGAAGCTCCCTCCTTTCGCCCTCTGATGAGTATGCGAGATTGGGTAGAGACTCCATCCCGTGAAGATGTGTTATGACCTTAAATGCATAGCCCTGATCCACCAAGAAAGCCTGTCGCTTTGTCGAATAGTACATCTCTTGAGTATCTTTCGAGACGAGCGAATAAAAGAAGGCATTGAATCCCTCGTCATTTCTTCGTTTGGCACGGAGAATACGGCCAAGGCGTTGTGCTTCCTGTCTTCGAGATCCATAGTGGGACGAGATCTGAATCAGACAAGTAGCTTCCGGTAAGTCAATACTTGTGTCACCAACTTTTGATAAGAAGATTGTATTAACATTCTCATTATACTGGAAATTCTTCAGAATCATCATTCTTTCCTGCTGAGGCGTTCCGCCAAAGATGAACGGCTTGCTAAGTTTGAGTGCATAAGCACGCAGTGCATACACATTATCTGAAAACACAATGATTTTATCACCACGCCGCTCATGGTATTCAATCAGAAATTGACACGCCTGGAACTTTGTCGGATTCATGATATACAATAACATTCGCTTTCTGGCATTGGCTTCTAAATATTCACGATAAAATTCAGAAGTCATTGGACACCACACCTCAGCACACTGCACATTCGCAATATGGCCCTTCTGAGCTAGATCCATCCAATTAGCCTCGTATAGCTTCGGCCCAATCAAGAAATTCAAATCGTCAATCTTGTCATCCTCTCGTACCAAAGTTGCTGTCAGACCCAGTTTTGCGTGGGCGGCGATAGTTGTCACAACCCGTCTGAACATTGCAGCTGGAACAACATGTACCTCATCTAGGATAATAAATCCCCATTCACGTGATGTCAAGAAATCCATCATCTTCTGCGAGTCGTGGGATCGATTTCGTGTGTTTGCCACCATCGAGTAGGTCGAAACAACCAGTCCTGCATCACCCTGAAACTTTTCTTTGCTCTCGGATGTAAATACGGCCACATTTTCTGGTTGAATGGTGCACCATTGCAAGAATTGCTGCCTCCACTGCATAACAGATACCGATGAAGTGCAAAGCACAATAACGCTTTTTCTGATAGTACAAGCAGCGGTAATTCCAACCAAGGTCTTTCCTGCGCCACACGGGAGAACGATAATTCCAGAACGCGCCCTTCCGTTACCAAACATTTTACTCAAACTCTTTTCTTGATAAGGCCGAATCTGAGTCGACGGCTTAAGGTCGATGTCCAAATCAGGATTTCGGGTATCGTTACGAAAATCGTACTCCTCCAGGACAGGGTAATCAATTTCCTGGCACCTCTTCTTCACAGACTCGATCGAGTCTGCCGAGACCTCGAATGAATGAACTGCATCCAAATCATCATCGTCATCTTCACGTTCTAGTCCAACGATGGTGGAAAAGATGTCCTCCTGACTATTTCCATTTCCAGCGCCATTTCGCTCTGCTCCTTCAGAAGGTCTATTTTTATCTTCATCTGGCCTCTTTGTCCCTGGAATAACCAAGGATCCTACTGTAGGAGCACGCTCTGTCACCAACCCATCCTTTGTCACGGTTTCAGATGCTTCAATACGTAATTTGCCTAGTTCTGGGTCCCGAAGCAACATCTGCAAAGTGTCTGCATGAGAACTCTCGACAAAATAACGATTATGCTTTAGTACTAATTTGACCTTTCCATACGACACCGTACAGCTGTGAATGAAATTTATGATACTCTTAGGCACTGGAACTTTCGACAGTCGGTTCAAAACTGATATGATATCATTTGTCTCAAGTCCAACTGACACTGCTGCATAAAGCGAATAGGTAGTGATACGGTATTCATGAATATGACTCGGCCGACTTACAGGCTCAGCAATAGTCACCAAGAAATCTTGTGCTTGTTCGGCCAGCGGCGAGAAACTTTCCAAGATAATTCGACCATCGTCAGGATTGATCCAAAGAGGTCGCGAAGTATGGTCAGGTTTAAGCTTCAAATAGGAGAAATCCGATTTACCAAACATGTTGGATACACTGTCAGGGATGTATTCTTCAACAGGAGCTTCAGCTCCTGTCGCTGCTGATACAGGAACAGGGTCCCGACTAGGAGGCTTGATTTTCAGATGAACCTTGGGTATAGCTACATTTCTCAGTTAGACAGCAATATACTCAATGAATAAGAGTGATGCTTACGAGGTAGAGCTGCTACTTCTTCCTCATCTTCCTCGTAGCTTGTATTACCGGAATCGTCTGAAAACTCGTCACCGCTCACTTTTGTTTCCGCATAACTCCGTTTGGCTAGCACGCACATCAGTTAATACAATTGAGTTTCTAGTTCTAATAGTACAAGGCATACTTGCTTGTCGCTGCCGTTGCATGGCAGTTCGATTTGTATCAGTGGCAAGTCAGCAAGGGATTTCAAATTACTGCCCGCGATGGGACTATATAACAAACATCCCTCTATGACAAATGTCAACGTGACACACAGATATGGCACGCAAAATTTATCTTGGTTAAAACGTCCATAAATATACAAAATATATAAAGAATCCGAAATTAAGCGGTATCATCCATAAGCTCATTCTGTTCTATTGACGGCGGAGCCTGAATCGGTTTCGAAGACTCCCTGACCCATTCTTTTTGAACATGACCGAATTCGGCCAGATCCTGGCCAAAGAAAAACTGTTCGGCAGCACGCCTATCATTGAACTCTACTAGAAATGAATTTGGCTTCGACTCTGGCCTTGAGATATTTTTGTAGTCTCCTACGCCCAGCAGAACGCCACGAAACGCTTCCTCTTGTTCAGGCGGTATTGGGCCCAGCATAACTGTCTTTGGTCTTAAATCCAAATTTAAATGTGCAGTATCAAAACCCGAAAATCCTCCTCTTCCTCGTCCTCGGCCTCTATAAGCACCACCTCGTGGTGGTCCTGTACTATAAGGGTGGAATCCTCCTCGGCCGCGGTAGCCACCTCTGCCACCTCTAACTGATGACTGAACGCCAGAGGCAGTAGAGGGTTGGTTCACTCCAAGAGCCTCGGCTTCTGCTTTCAGGGAAGCCAGTTGCTTCCTGAGTGCCTCAGTGTGGGCTTGGGCAGCCTCGCTACCAGGTTCCGAAGACGAAGTTCCTCGCAAGAGTTTCTCTTTCTCTAGAAGTACATTGGCTTTCAGCTCAATCAATTCTTTCAGTTTTTCTGTATGTTGCTTTTTCTTTAGCTCTTTTTCTTCAAATGCTTTTTGTTTTTCTTCTTGAATTCTCTTGACAGCTTCAATATCAGTCTTTGTTTGTTCTGGGTCATTGGGGTCAATCTTCTTCCAGTACAGCTTAATAAAGCGGTTATCGAAGATCGCTCCTGGATAGGACCAGGCAGCTCGAGCTTGGTCATGAGCTTCATACTCTAATTCAGCAATTTGTTGAACTGTGTTAAGCCTAACTGCTACTAGATTACCAAATTGTGAGAAGAAACCGCGGATTGCCTCTTCATTGAATTTATCACTTGGCAGTTTTTCAATGATCAACTTTTTGTTAGCATAGTCATCATCTGGTTCAATGCTCGAGAATTCAGATCTGCCTCCTCTCCTAGGTCCATTGCGTCCACCGCGGCGACCTCGCTGACCACCTCGCTGGTTGCCGCCTCGGCCACCAGGACCTTGCCAAGGCACTTGCTGATTCTGGCTCAAATCAAAAGGAGGAATAAAACCTTGGAAATTTGGTGGGGGCATTGGCATAAAGACCCCATTATTCCAAATGCCGTTAGGCTGTTCAGACTGACCCGGACGACCAATGTCAGGCCTGGAGCCATTTCTGAAGTTATTCCGAAACTGAGTCTGCCCATTAAGCTGACTTGGCACATGAGTTTGTTCCATAGCATCTGAGAAATGATAAGCTTTTGTGGCGATAGCATTCATCAGGCTGGACACGAACGGCTTTGTGTCTGAAACCCGTTAGTTAACTAGTTACAAGATTTCTTAGAGTTCCTTAGCTTACGATCATGTAAAAAGTCTTCAAGCTGCTCATTACAAAGGGTCTGAAGCTCTTCAGCTGGCAAGTCATGTTTGAGCAACGCAATAATGTAGTCTGTCAGCACTGGAGCATCTGCTTCAGTGATTGGTGCAACGTGTTCCTCGATCCACGGCTGGAGGAGCGCTAACTCGGATTCTTCTATCATCTTTTATCCAGTGCCACAGTCCTTGTAATAAAAATTCTTGACCTCGACAGTGTTTAGCCTGGGGGTTAGTTATATGGATGGTTGGAAGTGCAAAATTGGCACAAACACCCGCAATAAATAATTATCCGCCGCAGCTGTTGCCTCGGAAGCCCTACTAATGATCTACTTTCTCCACAAAACGACAATTTTTTTTCAAAACTTGGAATAAAATATGCAAGCGGTGTGGAGAAGGCCAACTTGCGTACATGTGCGTCTAGTAGGATACAGGTATCTAGGTAATAATGCTGGTTCGTCTATAAATGTTGTCAGGTCAGTCAAGGAAATGCGCGATTGGAGAATCAGCCAGCTCCGAGATCATAAAACTGTGGGTCTGGTGCCCACAATGGGCGCCCTGCACAAGGGTCATCTAAACCTGGTAAAGGAGTCGCTGAAGTCAAATGACTCGACTGTTGTATCAATCTTCGTCAATCCGTCACAGTTTGCTCCTCATGAGGATTTAGGAAACTATCCGAGGACCTTGGACACTGATCTGGAAAAACTTGCCAGTGTCAGTTCCGGAATTCCTTTGACTGTGTTTCTGCCTAGTGTGGAGGAAATGTATCCCTCTGGAATCACATTGCATGTGGCAAAGCAGACAGGTGCTTTCGTTGAAGTGAAAGGTCTGAGTGAGCAGCTTGAAGGTGCCGTTCGACCACAGTTTTTTCGTGGAGTAGCTACAATCGTTACAAAGCTCCTAAATATCATTACACCCGAAAAAGCTTATTTTGGTCAAAAGGATGTCCAGCAGAGCATAGTTGTCAAGCGACTTGTCAAAGATCTAATTATGCCGAGCGAAATTGTGGTCTGGCCTACAACCCGGGAGGAGAATGGCCTCGCTATGAGCTCAAGGAACGAGTACTTGACGCCTATAAGCCGGCAGCATGCGAAAGTGCTTTTCGAGTCGTTATCTGAGGGAGAAAGGATATACTTGAAAAATAGTGGTCCTACCAAGCGAAATGAAATTCTTGATGCAATACACGGAATTCTCAGTGCTCATAATAGTCCAGATGCTCCAATTCCTATTGAAGTTGAATACATTGCATTATCGGATAAAAGCACACTAAAAGAGCTCGATGAAGTGATACCTGGAACTGGCGCAATCATAAGTGGCGCAATTCGGATTCCAAATAAACTAGGATCAATGACCAGAATCATTGACAACATAATCTTAGATTGATTGTAATATAAAACTAATGTAAAAACTAAAGCATGTAACATACATATAAATAATACTTCTATAAACCTCTCCATGAACTGCTTTTATTGGATTTGCGGCCTCCAGGGAGTATCACAGCACTCTTTTTGTTCTTCTTTGATTTAATCACCGCCTCTTTAGCTGCAATTTTGTCCTGATGAATCTTACGCCGATCCCTTTCGATCTCTGCCTCTAGCCTCATCTTTTGAGAATACTCCAGTTCAGTCGTTCGTTTATCCTGCACTGAATAGCCCTTCTCCTTTACACTATAAAATACACTTCCAAGATCTGCGAGCCAATGAGGATCAACTGCAGTAACAGTGGACATAAACTGCTTCGATGTAAGAACAAGTTCATGATAAATAACATAATCCGGCAGGTATCCAAGTCCATATAGTGCTGAAGTGGGGTGGAGCTGCATCACGACGTTGGTCCTTAGATTCATATATTCGCCCAATCCTTTAACTTTAGCGGCTTGATGAAAGTACCCACTGCATATACACTTGCGGATGATATCCCAGTCGCCGCCACAGGATTGAAGTCGAAGCTTCTGAGAGTTTTCCAGAATATACTCAAGCTGTTCGCGGACTTCCTTTGCTCGCCGTAGAGCCTTCGGGTGCAAGAAATGTCGAGCACACCAGGCATCTGAATATTTGTTTGACTTCCACTGGTTGAAGATATGAAGCAGCGTTAAATGATCCGATTCTGGCACAAAAAACTTCTCTCTTGCCGCGTCAGACTCTTCTTGCCGTTCCTTTGGCCGATAGAAAACAGTCGGCACAGAAAGCATAGACACAATAGTAAGCATCTCCGAAGAACATCCAAATTCAACCGACATAATAATCAGCTTGGATAAAGACGGTTCCATAGGGAATGCTGCCATTTTCGATCCTAGATCAGTGAGCTGCCCCACGTTGTTGAGCGCACCCAATGACCACAAATCGTATAAGCTGGCCGTAATAGTGTCAGATGGTGGGGGGTCCATGAAGTTGAAATCCAACATATCATCAACTCCGAGGGATTTTAAAAGCAGGATAGTATTTGCGAGGTTTGTTCGTTGGATCTCAGGTATAGTTTGAGGATACATTTCATCAATTTGTGCACGTTCCGTGTAGAGCCTAAATGCCATTCCCTTTCCAGTTCGTCCAGCCCTACCGGACCGCTGACTCGCGTTAGCCTGAGAGATTGGCGTCACCTGAAGTGTATCCATTCCCATCTTTGGGTTATATACCTTAAGTTTCGAATAACCCGAATCGACTACATACGTGATTCCGTCCACCGTAAGGGAAGTCTCAGCAATATTGGTGGCGACAATTACCTTTCTAGATCCCTCGGGAGCAGCTTCAAATATTTTTGCCTGTAGATCAGCAGGCATCTGAGAGTATATAGGTAAAATCTCCAGAGGGTCTGGCTTATCCAGAAGTGTAAGTCGCTCCGCTATAACTTCGCAAGTAGTTTCGATATCTTCCTGACCAGTCATGAACACCAAGATATCACCTGGCCCAAACTGGAGATGAATCGCTAGCACCTGCTTTACTGCCGCATCGACATAGTCCTCTACCGGGCTCTGGTGGTGAAAGATTTCGACCGGGAATGTCCGGCCAGGGATGGTGAATTGTGGTGCGCCACCATAGAATTGAGAGAACCGCACAGCATTCATAGTAGCCGAAGTCACAATGAGCTTCAGATCCCTGCGACTTGATAGAACACTTTTGAATAATCCCATTAGAACGTCAGTGTTCAAAGCTCGCTCGTGAGCCTCATCCATGATGATGCAAGAATATTTTTCGAGGTTTTTCTCGACGAGAGACTCACGGAGTAAGACACCATCAGTCATATACTTGATTCTAGTTTTCGCTGTTGTACAATCCTCAAATCGAATCGCATATCCTACTTCGTCGCCAAGTCTGACACCCATTTCTTCGCTCACACGCTTTGCTACACTCATCGCGGCTACTCTCCGAGGCTGGGTGCAACCAATAATCCCATACTTGGAGTATCCTTCTTCGTACAGAAACTGGGTGAGCTGTGTAGTCTTGCCCGAACCTGTCTCACCGATTACTATTATGACTTGATTATCTCGGATAACCTTAAGTAAATCACTGCGAACTGCATATGCGGGAAGAAATTGTCTCTGCTCTTTGAGAGACTTTTCTTGGCTGAATCTGCTACTGGTCTTATTGCTTTGTTTCATATAATCAGAAAACTTATTGCTCTGGGTTGACCCAAGACCATCCCTGGCATTATCTTGATCAGTGTCATCAATTACTCCCATGACATTACCAAGGGCCGTTCCAGCAATATTTGCTGCATCTTTTGCCTGTTTCTGCCTTTCACGCTTAGCTCGACGGTCTCGCACAAGAGCACTACCTTTTCGTGCGAAAAGAGCCATGTCACTCTGGGGATCACGAACTGCAGAAATCTGTTCTTTCTGAAGTGTGAATATGTTGTGGCCATCGAGAAAAGGGGGCGTGAGGCTGTGAACAAACAAGTGAACGCGCATCTCATCGCTCTCGTCTAACTCTTCAATACCCTGCTGGCCAAGAACCCCAGATGTTCTCATTCGATTCTGCTCCCATATGTCAGAGTCTTTTTGCTTCTGTCGTGCTCTTTCTGAGATCCTCTTCTGGATTCTATTTTCCATTTGGCTCTCGACGGTGGCATCATATTGGTTGCCATCGTAAAAAGGATTATGATTTTCATCCCCAAGAACATGGCCAAACTCTTCTCCAGTATACCAATCGCGATCAAGGGCTGCAGCTGATTCTTCATCGAACTGGTCATCACCAAGCTGGCGCTTATCATCATCTTGTGTAGGAGAGGAGTTTCGCGATTCAGTCCGTCTCCGTTTCGGTTGGCTGTGGCTTCGTCCGCGCACATCCAACTCACGTTGCACTGGTTTAAGAGTTTTACCACTCGACGCTTCGTTACTAGACCTGTATGCTCTGATTTCCTTTAGTTTTTGGCGGGCGGTATCCGAAAGACCGCTGGATGTGTCCTCGTCGAACTGCTTGTGAGCTCTCCAAGAGTGTGATGGGCCACTGGAGGGCCGCTTGAACGGTATTTTGACGTCGGTCTCAGTTTTTATATCCCGTTTATCGAGATATCCTAATGACTCACTATCATTATAATCCATCTTCACCTTCCGATTCAGTCCATACCTGCTGGGCCCGGGTTTAACGTCTTGCTTTTCAGCGAGCTCCGGTTTGACGTACACGAGCCCACCCTTTGTATCGATATCTGATTCCTGAAGGACTGACTCATCTACTTCCTCCTTCTTAACACGTATCTCCTTCTTGGCAGTATTTTTATCGTAGATGAACTTGAGGAACTGATCGTCAAACCTTCCAAAAACCTTGCATGCAGCAACAAAATCGTCCCAAGTCGGTCGGTTCTTTGCCAGGCTCAATATATTAAGGACAAGCGCATCATTCACAGACGATCTATTCAGCTGCTTAGCTATCTTAGCAGAAAGATCTCTTATATATTCTGGCGGATACTCCTCCATATATGACCGCCGGCAGAAGTGTCAGTGCCACTTCGTTATTGAAGCCCTTACCCACGCTCGATTTTCTTCCATTTCATCACCGATTTTTCAACGACCCATAACGAACTGTGCAAATAAATGTTTAATCGACTGCTCAGTGCACGAACTTTTGTTCGACATGCATCTTCCAGAACCAAGAATGGATATGTGAACGTGCAAAGGGAAACTATTCCAGTAAGGTTCCCAACTAAATACCACCCTATCAGATCGGCGTCACGGCCTGGCATAATAAGACCAAAGGGACTGGTCTATGATCCTCCATCATCAGCACCAGATGCATATATAACACCTGCTGCTTTTCTTCCTGCATCAGATAAACGGAAAGTGGCCATTAGAGATCCAGAGCCCTATGATGTAACGTCAATGCCTCCTCTTTCCGAACCTCAAGAGAAGAAGTATCATTTATCCAAGGCCGACGCTGAAGAGATTCGTCGATTAAGAAATGAAGATCCCGACACCTGGACCAGGCCAGCGCTTGCGAAGAAGTTCAACTGCTCACCGATGTTTATCTCTATGGTGTCTAGGCCTAACAGTGAGCGTGACTCTGAGATGCAGCGACGTCTCGAAGTCATCAAATCCATGTGGCACTTTAAGACAGCTCATGCCAGGAACGATAGGAAGCGCCGTCAGAGATTGTGGATAAGGGATGCGATATAATCGGGTTTTGCCTGATGCCATCACTTTTATGTATATATGTATGTATCTTGCTATAAACCACCATCATTGCAAAACATCCGTTTAGCCTATAAAGTCACCGAAGTCGTCGTCAAATGGATCTGTCCGGCTATTTTCAACTGCTGACTCACTGCTTCTTTTCGGAGGAGGCGCCAGATTAGGGATGGCCACGTTCTCGTTAACACTATCGGATGCTACTGGTTCGTTTGCCAGTGTTGCAGAGGCTCCGCTATTTCCAAAACTAATGTGAATTGTCTGGCCATCTTTCAATGAGTAGTCCTTATGCGAGACTTGGTCATCAGTTTCATTTATAGCGAAAAAATGCTTTCTGAAATCCTGCAATGCAATATTGAATTCGAACGCCGTGCTTCTGTCTTCGAATCCAAGGCCCAGAACGGCATGTCGAGGACCATCTACCACCCTGATAGCAAAGAAACGGCTTGAGTCGCCCACGGCATCCACTCCATTGCCATTGGCCATATATGGTGCCACAGCAAATAGCTCCCCTGAAGCTGGATCTTCCAGTCGCAGCTCGCACGTGAGCTCCTTACCAGTTGCTTCTACTTCCACTATTTTAAGTCTTCCTTGCCATATTGGGTTCTCTACGTCCCATTCGCTAGCTCGTCTACCCCTATTTGTCTTCAGAGGCGGAATTGAATAAATAAGCACTTTTGGGGTAATAAATATTATCGTCTCAAGTGGTTCCATGTTGCATGGGATCTAGGAGTAACATAGCGGACACAACACTTTGAGTTACGAAACTGATTTATGTCCCACATTCGACCTTTCACATACTATTTACTCACATATAAATATACCTTATATAAGGTTATAACTCCTGAACACACACAGCCAGTCTGTGACGCATACGGCCGTGATACATACTGGCACTGAAGAACTATGCCGAAATTGGACTATGACGATGACGGTATGTATTTCTCCGAAGGTTGGATTTGTGCAATACTGACTGTAAGATCTGGTTGACTACGAGAACGACTACTACAGCGATGAGGGTAAGAGTTAGACGAGATTTAATTCAATAACGAGGTTACATGAGACTGACCAATTAGATATCGATCCAGCAGAACAAGGTTTGTCATGTGGATCGATGAGAATGACATTGCATGCTAATGCTAATCAAATATTGTATTACAGAGGAACTTGATCTCGCTATTGTGACTGTACGGTCATTACTAGGAGACAGGAAAATCGATACTGATGATATTAAAGAAGCAATCTACCACTATGATTTTGATACAGATAGAGCATCTAGCTATCTGATTGGCAAGCACGATAACGCAAACAAGCCGCCAAGACCAGCGACTCCCGTTAAACAGACGACGCCCTCAAAAGGTAAGCTTATTTTTTTTGCAATTTCCTAGTGGTTCCTACTTTCCGAGTTCCAAGTGTCTAAAGGTCTCATCAAGGTCTATCAGGGCTGGCTAAGCTGGCTAACAGGCATAAAAATCAACAGGAGATTTCTACGATTCAAGAGATTGCTCCGGGCCCTGAGCTTGAAAAACCGAAGCTTTCGAAATTGGCTGCACTGGCCCAAAGCAAGCCAGCGCGTAAAGAGACCAGATCCAATCTCAGCTCGGTTTCCTTACTGGGGAAGCTTTCACCGGCAGCATCTAAGGCCGGGGCCAGCTCTTCTGTGCCTGCGTCCTCATCGCCTTTGAGCAAGTTGGGCACGTTGCGAGCTGCAACGGCGAAAGCGAAAGTGAATTCAGCGGCAAAAACATCGCACACTGCACCGAAAATCGCCATAAAATGCTTTCCTGATATTGATCTTGAAGTTCCTTTGGCTTTGGCTTCGCTTGCATCTCCGTCCAATATCGGAATGCTGATATCGGGAAGAAGTTCGAGGAGAAAGTCCAGCGTTACTAACACAGTTTTTCTTCCTGCAGACAACTCAGAAGTTAAGCGGGCATTTAGTGGAAAGAGTCCAGATGATGTTGTTTTAGAAGCTCAAGAAAAAGGGTTTGGCAAAACCAAGAGCGGATTGAAAAAGGACGTGGAGACGGCAATGAGCGGGTTGAGAATTGGCACATCAAGCCCACCGACTCCCAAGAGCGTCAAGAAGCTGGACATAGAGGCAGAATTATCCAAGGTAGACGCCAGAATAACGAAACCGAATATAAACTTCGTGGTTATTGGGCATGTAGATGCCGGTAAGAGTACGTTAATGGGGCGCCTTCTATTTGAAACAGGCGCTGTCGACAAGCATACGCTAGACAAATACACAAAGGAGAGTGAAAAAATTGGTAAGAGTTCGTTTGCTCTTGCATGGGTCCTGGATCAGACTGAAGAGGAACGGCGGCGAGGTGTTACAATAGACTTTTGCATGAGCTCATTCGAATCGTCGAAAACCAGGTTCACTGTTGTGGACGCGCCAGGGCATCGAGACTTTGTACCGAATATGATCGCCGGATCTTCACAAGCAGATCTAGCAATTCTCGTAGTTGATTCTTCTACTGATGCCTTTGAATCGGGCTTTAATCTAGACGGACAGACCAAAGAGCATGCGATATTGGTTCGCAGTCTAGGTGTTGACAAAATGATTGTCACTGTAAATAAGTTGGACACAGTTCGGTGGTCAGCTCAAAGATTTGAAGAAATCAAGACTCAGCTGATTGAATTTCTGGTTAGAGCTGGGTTCAATGAATCTCAAATTTCATTTATACCTACCAGTGGACTCTTGGGCGAAAATGTGTCGCGGAAATCATCTGCAAAAGAGCTTTCCTGGTACACGGGTCGAACGCTACTTGGTGAACTAGACTCGATAGTGGAGGCCAATGATGGGCGTTCGAAACGAAATTACAAAAGTGCTCTAAGGCTAACAGTATCTGATGTCTACACAGGAGGTCATTCTTCAGACGTGACAGTTCACGGAAGGATATACAGCGGTAGTATTCAGATCGGCGAGGCGGTCTATATTTCCCCTGGCGGTGTTTCGGCAATAGTCAAAGGCTTAGTAGCCAACACCGAAAGCAAAGAATGGGCTGTTGCTGGTGATAATGTTATACTATATCTAACACAACTCGAGCTAGAGAATATTAAAGTGGGAGATGTTATCTGTGGAATAGATTCACCAGTAAAGGCAGTCACGAAGTTCGGTAGCAGGATTGTGATATTCGATCTAAAGCGACCGATTCTACCTGGTGCAAAACTGATGTTACATCGTGGAAGGACCAACGAACCCTGCAAAGTTAGTAAAATTATTGCTACTGTTGACAAATCTAGTGGTGGGATACTTAAGAAGAAGCCACGGCATTTGACCAGTGGTCAGGCCGCAATAGTGGAAATAGAGCTCGAGTCTGCTGCAATCTCACTGGAGCCTTTTTCGTTAAACAAGGACTTAGGGAGGTTCGTTCTACGCAAAGAAGGTATCACATTAGCGGCGGGTGTTGTCGATTCTATTTCCTCAACCTAATTCCTATATATGCTTTCTAAAGTATTTTTCGTGTTTTGCTCATGACAACATGCTGTCATAGAATAGCAGTATTAGTGCCAATATAAATGACGTATAAATAATAATTTTGGATGCCACCCGGTTTCTTTTACGTGCGCTGTCAAGTTGTTCATTAGCAGACGACACATTATCAGTTGTTTTGAACGCATCGTCCAGCAGGCTTTGTATCTGATCGGTCTGAGTCGCCAAATGAGTTGCCAGGCTGGTCTGCAGTTGCGCGATTTCCAGCATCGATTTTTCGGCAGCCTGTGCTTTATCCAGAGATAATTCTAGTTCTTCTAGCAAGGCGTTATTCTCAATCTCTAGCTCTTGAATTTGGGAGGCATTAAGATGGCTCAATATATTGGGGCCGCTGCCACTGCTTTCTTCGTTAGCTAGAGATGACGGCGGCATATACCGTCGATGATCCTCGGGAAGACTGTGCAAGCTACTCTTCGCCTTTTCGACCTGTCGAGAAAGTCTGACCTCCTGTTGTGAGGCCTGTAGATCTGATGCATCCTTCAACAAGTCATTTAAATATAGGTAGATCCCGTTACGGTGTAAAGCGTATGTTTTCAAACTGCCGTCCTGTTCTGACAATCCCCCGAAACTGAGAAGTCTGGCCACTGCCGGTCGATTCTCATACCTTGTGCGCTGCTTCTCTTCCCAGTCCTCCAGCGTTCTGATTCTTTTCATCTGCTTCTGTATTATCAACTTCGTTTCATAGTCGATCTCATCTCGTTGCTTTTCTGTTAGGGAGTGATTGAAAGATGAAGCCTTAACATTTGAAAGGTACAATGGCCTTATCTTTGTCAGATAGCCTATTAAGTCCTTTAGCGTAACATTCTTCACTCAAGTTAGCTACCTTCTTGCCAATATGCATCCATAAACTACACTTACAATATCAAGGCATTCTTTGATCAATGCATCTGATTCCAGGGCCCGGCGTGGACGAGATGTGCTCTCTGGCGATACGCCTCTCTGCTCTTGCTTGGCACGCGTAATCTCGCGATACAAATAAGTCCTGTCAGGCATATTGAGTATTCATAGGTGTCCAGTTCTGTTGATGGATTGGCGCATGCATGGGAACGTCGTCGGAGATCTGTGCTCCTCACCACTTAACTCTAACTATAGCACTGTAAGATAAATGTTAATGTTAGTGCTAAAACGCACGCTCAATATGGAAGTCACGACTATATTTCTACTTTATTGGTTTCCGAATTCTTCAAAATCCAAGAATTGATGCCAGTTTTGCGGTATTTTGGCCCTTATACGTTCGAAGTGCTTATACACATTCTTGCCTAAGTACCATGTTTCGGCCATCTTGGATGTAGCATAAAAAAATTGAGCCAAGATGACCAATGCGCAAGGATCTAATCGATTCATAAGCTCTATGAACTGAGGTGACAAACCGCTGACCCATGAGGTGATATAGCGAAATATGTTGCGATCAGGAAATGTGATGATCAACTCAATTAATCTGGATAGGGCTACTAGGGCCTTATGATAGATATGCTGGTCATGAGTTTGCATCTCATATATCCTCTCCAGCTTTTTGAGGTATATAACGCCGCTAGGAAGCTCATCGCGTTTCAGTCCTGCAGATATGAAGCCATATATTTTCTCCGGTTTCCAAGCGAAGATATAACGATGAGTCTCACGAATCCCAATGAAGAGAGGGACCCAGCTCTCTGAGACGCCTGTAAATTCCAGATCTGTATCACATGTCAGCGAGAATATTGAGAGAAGCGCGCTGGCCGTACTTATGGCCTCACAATTGTCTTCTTTTATTCCTGCCTCAAGTGCTAAACGAATACCCTTCAAAGTGGCTGTTTTATAGTGTTCAATCGCATCGTCTAAATCAAGCTCCGGAGAGTCACACTTTAAATGAGCAGCTGAGACAAGAAATATAGAGTCTAGCAGAACCTGGTGCCTAAATGCAATTTGGGGAATCTCTCTGCGTACAAACTCTACTTCGAAGCCATAGGGACAAAATGAGAGCCCTGTCACGGTATCCCATCGGTTCATGAGTACCACTTGCAGTTTCGTGGGGATTCTATCGTTTTCATTGTTATTATGGGATGAAATATATCTCGTATCTGAATAAACGCATTTACTGCGCTGTCTTTGGCAAGCCCCACAGGCCGGTTTTCCTTCGTCGCACTTGATTTTCCGAGATTTGCATCGGGTGCAGCCGAAGTGAGATTTCGTTCTAGTCATACGGTGATTAGCTCAGAATGTCCGTAATATAAGTGTCTATTGGTATAACGTCTCAAGTTTTTCCGAGATTTTCAGCAATGCCACACCAAAAACAGGCGAGAAATCCGAAAACTCCGAATAAACCGATAACGAAGGAAACAGCTACGTAAATAAGCCTAAAATATAGCCAGCGCGTTAGGGGGAGAAGAAACACCCCCGACTGCGTTGAAGGGCACGCTTGAAACAAAAAATGAATATCTGTTCTGTTTGTGGCAGATTTCGGCAAGCTTGTCCAGATCGAACATTTCCCCAATCGGCACACCCCAGCCAGCTAGCAAGTAGTGATGTAAAGAGATTTCAGGATTTCTCTGAGGATAAATTTCAAAACTCACAGAATCACTGGCAACGGCTGAGAAATGAGAGTTCCAGAGCCATCGAAGAACGTCCTCTGTCTCCTCCACACCTGCGTGATTTGGAGGCCTGCTATTTTGATACTCGATACGCTTATCCTCAGTCATATTATACCAGTCCTGAATCAGCCCAATGCGTAGAAACAGAATATCTCCTGGTCTGATCTCGACTTTATAGTGTTCAACAACCTTCAAAATGTCAGATAGAGGAATAATGTGGTCACTGAAGGCCGTATATTCGATCCGTTGCTCCTTCGCCCAGCTGGCATAATCCACAAGAACACCTCTACCTACAATACCCTCCTGTGCCCAATGGTGAATGCCAATTCGCGTGGATTCTGGAGCTAGAATCTCGGACTTGGTCGTTCCGCCATACCACACAATGCTTTCTTCCTGCTTCGAACCAAATAGAACCGAGGGCTGACTGTGATGGCGAAATCCATCCCATTGCGAGGACTGCTGCGGATTTAGGTGGTATTCGTCGTCAAAGGCGGATGCTCTGAGGAATGTTAATATTTGGTCAAGCCAAACCAGATGACACAAACCATGCACTTACGATACGGGTACAATCTTCATTTCGTAGGGCAACCTGCCAAAGTTCGGCCGCTCCAGATTGTGAAATTCCCACCCCAAACCGACTCTCTCTCCAGTTTTAATTTCATTGCGAGCGACCTCAGCGACGTGCTCAGGAGTAAGGAGATTCAACATCCCCAGACCCTCTTCGTGCGAGCCAGGCTCTCCCCATACCCAGAACCTGCCCTTATTTGGGAGCTCATCAAAGTCAGGTAATTCGCTAAACGATTTGGGAACTTTAGATGCCATTGTGTGAATGTTTATGTTTTCACGTCTGGTCTGCCGGGATATAAATGCGACGATTGTGGGGGGATCGTGGGGTGGAAGCTGAACTGTTCTTCCAACCATATATCGAAATCTGTAGCCGCATCCAGCGGATATTTTCTGAGTTATCATTTGTGTTATTCAGTAATTGCCCATTTGAAGCCAAGGACCAATCACTTTGCAGACTTGTTGTTTGAGAGATCACCGGGCCTACTAGAGCGCTGAGACCTGAGTGAAGATACCTGCCATCATTTTGGATAGGTGATCTCAAACCACGAAGCTCTTTCAGATCTGAAAAGAGACAATTATAAGTTTCTCAAAGAAATAGCATACTGGACAGTGTTTGTGACAGAATCAAATATATATGTTAGCGGATTGAAAACCCTCCGCACTGATTTTGCCCGCATCATATTTTTTCAACCTCAAAAAGGCATTATGTACAGAGAGAGCGACGACAGAAGGTATTCGAGCCGGAGGGACAGACGAGACGAAAGAGAACGGCATCGCCGATCGTCACGGTCGCCGGAAAGGCGAGGCCATCGTCATAGAAGTAAATATGATGACCGAGAATCTTCACGACGAGAACATGGGCATCGAGAGTCATCTCATGAGCTGTACCGAGAAAGACCAGATGGGCCCAGCAGGAAAGGGCCTGAAGCAGAAAGTAGATTTGGAAGGTTAAATTCTACGGGGAGCAAGTCCCCACCTAGCGAGTCAACTTCTACAGCAGCTGCCAGTCAACCAAAAGATGAATCAAAAGCTTCAGCATCGCCAACTGTTGATCCCGTCGCGCTCGCCGCCGCAGCAGCTGCAAAGATAAACGCACAGATAGCTGAGAGGAACAAGCGCATAAAGTTGGAATTGTCAAGTTCAGAGCTGAAGCGGCCTCAATTGGACGAGGATGGGGCGCGTGAGGAACGCGAGCCGCTTGCTCCAACAAGCCAGGCTCTCTATAGTAGAAAGGTTGATATAAATGACCTAAGGAACAAGTACCTACTTACCAAAGTACAAACACAAAATATGATACGGGATGAGATCGGTGCTGTGGTTACAACCAAAGGAAGGTACTACCCAGATAAGTCCTTGGCAACTGCCCAAGACCCGGCTTACCATCTTCTAGTAGAGGCCAAAACACAAGAAACCCTTGACAAAGCACTCAAGAGGATAGATGAGCTCATAAATAGAGATCTAGGAAGTCTTGTAGATGAAAGACGATTTCGAAGGCGGGACATGGAAGACGAACGGACGGTCGAAAATACAGAGAGGCCAAACAGAATACCGTGGCCAGAGGAAAAGGTCACTGTTAATATTGCATCTGGGCTACCAGGATACCAAGTTAGAGGGTTCGTTGTTGGAAGGGGCGGCGAAAATGTGAAGCATATTCAGAATGTAACAGGCTGCAAAGTACAAATAAAGGGAAGGGGATCAGGGTACTTGGAGCGTGATACAAACCTGGAAGAAGACTGTCAATTATATTTACATATTCGAGGACCAGTACAGGAGGATGTTCTGAGAGCAAAAGACATGTGTGTAGATCTAGTATCTGCCGTTACACAGGAGGTTAGAGAACGAGAAGAGCAGGATTGGGGACAACATCCCGGACGGGGCTCCGAAGGCTATGGTAGGAATCGACAGTCGCCATCACCGGGAGGACACTATGCTTCGTATCAAGGACTAAACACCGGCGGTCTATCACATTTACCTCCAGGAGCAGCAGCTCCTGTGATCTCACAGCCTTCACCACCAGCTGGACCTTTCGCCCGTCCCCCTCCTCCTCCACCACCTTCTGGGGTACCTCCTCCTCCTCCACCACCTTCTGGGGTACCTCCTCCTCCTCCACCTGCTGGGGTGCCTCCTCCACCTGCTGGGTTACCACCACCACCACCATCTAATGCTCCTCCACCACCCGCGGGGCCACCGCCTCCTGTGCGCCCCAATTACTAGTTTTTGAATAGTTAACGAACATCACTTTCCCACCGCCATTTGGTTAAATGCACCTTGCGCAGGCGGCACTGAATGTTGTAGAACCTGGCGCGCGGCTTCTGCTCTATCGTAAGAGGTTAAAAAGGACCGTCTTTGGGCTGTGCAGCGTGAAAACATACTTTTGTCTTAGCTTATTGGATGTTAAGAATAGTCTTTCTAGATTCTGAAGAGTTGAGTCAAGTCATAGCGTCAAGAGCGAAGCAGCGTCTAATAAATATCTACCTTTTGCAGGGCCTTGGAGCGTGACTCTTGTGCCGAGAACTCGTCCAGAGCTTTTTGAAAGTCCTTAATGCACGGAGTTAGAAGTCAAGCGTACACACAATTTACTCTGAAACACGCACATTCTGCGTGGCTTGAGACGGCTGTAGCCGAATACTTTTCGAAAGTGACATCTCTGGAGTTGTGTTTACGAGCATGCTTGCGGATCTTGGATCTATGAAATTGAAATACAGGCATAAAACATTATATCTTTTGGATAGAACCCCACCAACGTCAATGGACTATTACCATCTTCTGACAAAACTACATTGATGACGGCTGGTAGGACCTAGCTTGCTCTCGGACCTTACGGCTGTAGCCCTCTTTATCCTTCTTGAAGACGTTGTACGCGTCTGCCTGCGCCGGGGAATCCAGATTCGGTGTGTCCAGCAGTTCCTGAATACCCAGAGCGAGCTGCTTTAATGTCAGAGCCGGTCGCCAGTCCTCGTCTTCGTTCAGGATGCTCAGACATATTGTACCGGACGGGTAGACGTTAGGATGGTAAAAGCCCTGCCTGAAGCGACACTTGGGCGGCTTAGTAGGATAGTCCTCTGTGAAAGTTAACGTCACTGTATACGTGGCTCCTGCCCATATAGTATTAGGCTTCCCTGGAATACCCAGTTCCCAGGTCATTAGATCTAAGCCCGAGTCAGTCTTTCTGGGCTTAGCATAGAACCCAAATGGGTGATCTTTACGCCACTGCTTCCTAAAACATATACACATTAGAACATTATCATAGCGAACATCACCGACTCGTTGTGTTTCTACTCACCTCTCCTCTTGAAGCCTGCTTAAGCAAAGCGAGCTCATGATGGGTGCGTGCCAGAGAACTTGATTTATCAATAATGTTTGTGTCACTGCTCTGTGTAGTAGTAGTGGTGGTGGGCGACCTGGCCGGCGCCTCTGGGACAAAACAACCACGGAATTGAGTGTTCCTCCTAGGCAGAAAGCTTCCAACAATCTCAGGGCCGAAAATCATCATGAGCCGACCGGAAGACGAAGACGAATTAGATGATTTGGATGACTTGCTGGACGAGTTCGCGGACAACGTACTGAGCAAGCCGCCAGGCGCTGATCTAGTGGTGCACGAGACAGAACAACCGGCGAGCGTCCCGGCAAGTGTCTCTACGGGTGTCGCAGCACCTGCGAAGGTGTATGATTCGGCTGAGAATACTAAGCCGACCGAGAGCTCCAGCAAGGCTAAAGAAGAATCAGTTCCCGAGCTGGATGAAGAATTTGCAAAGAAGCTGCAACTCGGCGTGGATTATATCCTGGGGGATATGGAGGGCTCGCCCGAGGCTAAAGACTCATTTGAGTCGCTGATCCAGAATATGTCTCAGGCTACGGGGTCCTCATCGACAGCAGATCGCGCAGCAGCAGCTGCGCCGCCCGGCCAGGCAGGCAAGACAGGCAAGGCAGACTTCCAGGATACCATTGCTGAGACCGTAAACCGACTGAAGGAGTCGCGAGAAGAGCTGAAGGACGTTGAAGATTCGACCTCGGATGATGATTTCCTTGCGAAAATGATGAAGGAGCTCGAGGGAGCAGCCGGCGCCAGCCCCGACGGACTTGATGGCCTACTCGGCCAGATGCTACAGGAACTGGCGTCAAAGGACGTTTTGTATGACCCAATGAAGGAAATGAAGGATAAGTACCCAGCATGGCTGCAGGAGAACTCCTCACAGCTAAGCAAGGCCGAAATACAGAGATACGAGAATCAGCTGAAAGTCATCACCGAGATCTGTGATGCTTTTGAAAGCCCGACCTATAGAGACAGTGATGACGCTACTAGTAAATTCATCACGGAGAAAATGGAAGAAATGCAGAAATCTGGGGCCCCGCCTTCTGATCTGATGGGCGAGCTTACGTCTGGTAGCATACCGGGTCTAGATTCCATCGATGGTGCCGACCTGAATGCCGATATGGACGGCTGTGGTGTTCAGTAGAGAGCGTCCTACTCTCTTTGAGATGCCTTCTTCCTAATGTAAATGTACTCGTTAAATAACAAACAATTAATAACAGCCAAGCTAATATAAATTTTAAAAGAGCCAATTTTGACGCTGGAGCGTGAAGCTTGGGCCATAATGCGTCTTTGGGAGGATAGAGCAGCTGCCGATAGCAGGCCCCTCCCCCAGAAGTGTGACGCTCTCAACAAAGTCTCTGAGAACTTCAACTTCGGGCCACTAGTAATGGGTAAGATTTTTCAAATCTCAGATATGCAGAGCTCCAATAGTACTCATTATATATACATTTTGGTTTAGACAAGGATCTTCAGCGAGGATTGAGTGATCGTCTGTATGAAAAGAGGAAGTTGGCCGCCTTGGAACTGGAGCAATTGATCAGGAAATGCCTCGCAGAAAACGATTCAGAGAAGATCAAGACCATTATTGATCAGCTGTGCCGGGACTTCGCTTATGCGGTTCATCATCCAAATGCTAGGAATGGAGGGCTGATTGGATTGGCGGCAGCGGCAATTGCATTGGGCCAGAATGAAGTTGCAGCATACCTGGAGGATATAATACACCCCGTACTGGCGTGTTTTGGTGACCAGGATGCACGTGTCAGGTATTACGCATGTGAAAGCATGTATAACATTGCAAAAGTGGCAAAAGGCGAAGTGTTACTGTATTTTAACGAGATATTCGATGCCTTGTGCAAGCTTGCAACCGACTCAGAACCGTCTGTGAAAAATGGAGCCGACCTCCTGGACCGGTTGGTCAAGGATATCGTATCTGAAAAGGCCGCCACATATGTTTCTGTTATATCCAAGCCCGTACCCGATATCGCATCAGGATCTCCGTTCGATGCTGACGGACCCGAGCTACCGGTAGTGGATCGAGATCCTATTTTGAATGAGATGTCATTTTCTCTTGCCAAATTCATTCCGCTCTTGAAGGAGCGGATATATGTTATAAATCCGTTTGCGCGGATGTTTCTTGTTTCCTGGATTACACTGTTAGATTCAATTCCTGACCTGGAACTAGTGACATATCTACCAGCATTCCTGGGGGGTCTTATTACGTTTCTCAGCGACTCAAGCAAGGATGTTCGAGTCGCAACTCATACTGCTCTTGACGGGTTCCTGCACGAGATTCAGCGAATAACAGATATCAAAAGGACCGTTGCTCTGGCCGAGGAAAAACGTCTTGCTCGCAGAAAGGAAAAGGAAGCCTCCGTGCAGAAGTCAACGAAAGTCTTGTCGGGACCTGCAAGTGAAGCCAATGATAGCCAAATTACAGATGCCATCAAAGGCTTAGAACTGGACCAACAATCGACGTCTCCAAAAGAAGGCCATGGCTCTGAAGATGCATCTGGACTGCACCAGCTAGATGCCGAGGATGACAAGGAAACTACAATCAACAGTGAAAATGGACATCTGGATTATGAGGATGGTGACGATGATTATAAAGATGAAGATGACGATGAAGAGGACGAAGGCTTGTATATTCCCGGTCAGGACATGGTAATTAATTTTTCAAAGATAATTGAGATTCTCATTTCGCATCTGGATTCGTCGGAAGAGGAGATTCAAGTCACGGTCCTGTCTTGGATCGAAAACCTCTTAGAGGTGTGCCCGGCGGATCTTTTACCATTTACACCAAGATTCTTGTCTGTGCTCTTACCAGCAATGGCCTACGATGGGGTCGAACTACGACAGGCAGCAGAGCGAGTTAATGACAGAATGCTGGACTTGATCCTTCAAATTCCAGACAAAAGCTTAGAAGCTCAAGAGCAGAGTTCCCACGACGACGAAGAAAGAGATGCACCCGAGCGACTTGACTATGCGGGCACAGTCAATGCGCTCACCCTCCATTTTCTGAATGAGAAAGAGCAGACAAGAATAGCTGCTCTGGACTGGCTAATAATGCTCCACAGAAAGGTGCCAAGACGAATCTTGGCCATCAATGATGGGACGTTCCCGGCGCTTCTGAAGACCCTTTCTGATCCCTCGGAGGAAGTAATCACTAAAGACCTACAGCTGCTTGCACAGATCTCCTACAACTCGGATGACGAGTACTTTGCAGTGTTCATGGTCAATCTATTAAATCTTTTTAGCACTGACCGGCGACTATTGGAATCTAGAGGTAATCTTATTATCCGCCAGCTTTGCATCAGTCTGAACCCAGAAAGAATATACCGAACTCTGGCGGATATCTTAGAACGCGACGATGATCTCGAGTTTGCCAGTATTATGGTTCAGAACCTGAATAACAATTTAATTACAGCGCCCGAGCTTGCCGACCTTCGCATGAGGTTGCGTAGCCTTGATACTCGTGATGGGGCCTCTTTTTTTGTGGTTCTTTTCAAAGCCTGGTCCCACAATTCAATTGCAGCTCTATCGTTATGTCTGTTGGCGCAGGCGTACGAGCATGCATTTCTGGCACTGCAGATACTGGTCGAGTTTGAAATAACAGTTAATTTATTGGTGCAGATTGACAAACTCGTGCAGCTGCTGGAAAGCCCGGTTTTCACGCAGTTGCGACTCCAGTTGTTGGAACCAGAGAAGTTCCCATATTTATACAAGTGCCTCTACGGGATATTAATGCTTCTTCCTCAGTCATCTGCATTTACCACGCTGAGGAATCGTTTGAATAGCGTCTCAGCGATTGGCTACGTTCATCTTCCGAACCGAGCGATGGGCCCGTCAGGCACCACGTCTAAACTAAGCACGGGTACAAATGCTATCAAGTACACTCGAGAAGAGGTGAAATGGGCAGAACTACTTGAAAAATTCAGGGCTGTGCAGCGGCAGCTGCAGGCCACACGCGACCAGGCCTATTCGAAGGCTCTCAATGACCTCAGGCCCTACACAGCTGTGGGCAGGGATGAGTCTCTGACAAGAAATGGGATAGCCAGAACGAACGATAACACAACCAAGGCGTTGCCTTATAGACGGGATGTGACCAGAGAGAGGAACCGGACCAGTGTGGATCTTGGTACAAAAGTTCCATCGGCAGCTACTAGTACCCCTGTGCTGCCTAAAGAGCAGATGGGCATTCGGAAATTCGCTGCTCGGACCCCTTTCAACCTACGGAGAGGACCTGACGGCGAGAGAAAGAAATAGATTAAAGGTGCAGGTGCACAGATATTCAGGGATTATAAAAGTAAATCTCATTAAACGTTGTCATGGTCGTAAATGGCGACGGAGCCTGTCGGCCCCGTAGATACACATTTTTTCAACGGGGGATAAACAGTCTCCTCTTCTTGCCAGAATCCGCATGCGAAGAGTTCACGGATGCTGCACTAGATCCTACTCGAGAAGAAGATACACTATTCTCTCCATCCGTCCGAGGGGGAGTCCTTCTCTTGGTGTAGCGATTAGCCAGACGCTTATACTCCATATCTACATTTTCGTATGTAGTTAGTTCCTGAAAAATAAGTGTTTCCGGCTCCGGAAGAACCCAGAAGCCGTAGACGTCGCCAAAGCTCAGAAGAGATTAAGCAAAACATACGAGCATTAATTTTATCTATGATGGACATGTTTTTAAGTAATAGACACGACGAAACCAGAGTCTAACTTGGCGGGGAGGGGAGTGATTGATAAAACCGCTTGAAATTTCAAGTTACATTAGAAGAGGGGTTTGTTGGGAATCTGTAGCTGATAAGCAAAACAAACCCCGTTTTGGGTGCCTGACATGCAGCAAACCCGTTGAGATTAGATCTATCCCACAAAACTCGACTAGCTATGAAACAAAATTAGAAATTAAATCATGTTGGTGGAAATAAAGAAAAATGCTAAGCCACAACGAAGTAGGTCTACTGCAGCAGCTCGTCCCGGAAATGCGGCTGGTTGTTGACAAACTTATCCCGTCTGAAATGCACGTTCTGCTGCTTTTTCTGCTCCTTCCAGGCTCTTTTCTGGGCCTGCTCCTGGATAGGATCCCTCGCACGAAGCAGACCATTGGCTCTCGAATCGATAGCCATAACGGTACCCTGGCCCTCTCTGGTGATGGTGGGCCTGAAACTCTGGCGATAGTATCGCTGCAAGGATCGGTGACCTGCCCTAAGACCATTGGACAAAGCAAGCTGATAGCTTTCTCCATCGACATAGATATTGTCATCGTATGCTTCTTCTTCTTCCCCATCATTTCCGTCAGCAGGCTCGTCCTCCCATTCATCGTCGTCGCTGCCTTCGACAACAACCGTATCATCATGGTATGATTCAGTGAAGTCATAGAATTCAGACACTTCCAGCTTATTGTCCAAGGACTCGTACGGGATTTTCACGTGCTGTTTGGCAATCAGATGCGCTCGAACGCTTTCCACGCTTCTTCCCTGAAATGAGCAAGCTAAGCACATATTCCCAAGGCCAACCTTTTCCCCCAGATACGTGATCAGGCCCTCGAGATCCGTCAAATAGTCTCTTTCTGGAATAAATAAGCCGAATTTCCTGTTCATGTAATCGACATTTTCCTCTACAGTCTCGAACACTCTCCCATCCACAAAGCAAGTTGTAGGAGGAATATGCACTGCTCTAGCTATCCGTCGTTTTATTTCCTTTTCTTGGTCTTGTAAATCTTCATCTTCGGTATCACTCTCGCTGACAGTCTCTGGAACATAAAGAGGCACCTTACGTAAAGCATCTGAGTGCGCCAATGAAGGTGCCTCGAGCTCGTCGTCCGATTCTTCCTCGGTCGTGGTCCCTGGAACATATGACCCGTCAGCCATAGGCTCGCCCAGGGAGAAATTCGAAGAAACTACGCTTCCTGAAGGAGAGTCCGGCCTTGGGATCTCTGTGCCATATGCAGCAGCACCAGTCTGATTATGCAAAGCCTGCTTCCTGAGAATTTTCGCTTCTTTCTTCAGGTCTTTCTTAGTCACCTGCCTTTGGCCACTGCTTCGAGCAGAAGATCCACGACCAACGCGCTCATCGCTAAGTTTCTGCAGATTCTGCTGCTGAAGCATTTTATCAGCAAACATTTCTGAAGAGATCGGAGGCAGCGAAGCAACCTTTCTCTTAAGATTGTAACGATGCCAGTCTGTCTTCATATGAAGCCTCTGAAGCTCTGCGGTAGGGAAGGTCAGGCCACATGTATTACATGTGAACAGGGGAGATCCAGGGCCTCCCGTATTTGGTTTTGTTGAAGCTATTACCTCCATTGCTTGATAATACAAGTCTCTCTGATATTGGGCAGAAAATATATTTTTGCTGGGACTATATACATCTGTAGCAGTAAAGTTCTGTTAACCAGCGCCGCGCGGCCGCTGTCAGCATGACCAGGCGCTGCTCTTGAGCCAAATGAGTTTTACGTATAATTATGACGAATACAGAACTTCGTCAGTTCTTACAAGTATGGGCGGCGGGGGTGAAAGGGCTACTTTAATCAAAGCCATAAAAATAAGATACTTTTATTACATTACATTAGGAAACCATGTACATTTATCGGTACTTGACGAATCCGATATCAGCAGCCTTTTCTCTGAAAGACTGTCTGCAGATGTTCAAACCGTACTTGCGGATGACAGCGTTTCTAGAACCGGTAACACGGCTAAAGACATTGGAGGGTCAGCATTTCATTCGGTCGGTTGAGTTTCAAGTATTGACTAGGGCCTTACCATTGACGGGATCCTTTTCCGTAGTTTCTGGGGTGGGAAAACCAAACGTTCTCGTGAGCCATGATGTCTAGTTACAGGTTAGCTAATATCCGGAGAGCAAATCGAAGAAAGATATATCTCCTAGTATGTATAGTTTTGCTGGTCTCGAGCTTCGCATATAATTTGGCCATCATGACATCTCTTGATAATTTGCAACCGATGCTAGACACACAACGTTCTGCCACATCCAAATCTAGCATGACCATTTACAACTCCACACACTACAGGATCCATATCGTAACACTCTTCATGCTGGTAGTACACACCTTTTTATTGAATTCTTAAGTTGTCGTTGAACTGGTCTTGAAGTAACTTTGAGATGAGTTGAGTGCTTGGGTATAGTGTCCCAACAGTCACAAGCTTGGTGGATATTCAAAATACAGGGCTTTGCCCTAACTATTGAATGCAAAGAGTAAGCTTCCCATTGCCATGGCGACCAGACTACCCGCTAGGGTAAGGGTCTGTATGCAGGTTCCAGTTGGAAAATAAATATATTCTTCTCAGATTTCTAAAAAAAAAATCAGAACTACTACTGATCAATACAAGAATGGCCGGAAGTCACTCGCATAGAGCGAGTCTGAAGTCATCTCACAAGCCCTTTAAGTCGAGGCATTCGACTAAAGGAGCTTTGAAAACAAAACAGAAAGGAAAGGTCGAAAAGAACGGCCCAAGCTCGGCGGGCAAGGCCCATATATTATCGAAGCTAGAACGAAGAAATACTGCTAAGCAGATCAAAAGCCAAAAGGTAGCCACCATCATATCAAACAAAAAAGTCTTTGATGGCCGACATGGGGCACCAAAGATTGTTTCAATCATACCGCTGTCCATGGACTGTGACCCCAAGGAAGTCGTGGAGCAAATCAACAGATCAGTTGGTATCCCTGATACTGCAGTTCCGAATCCTGGAACCTTGACCGTATCGGTAGACCGCTTCAAACAGAAGCTAAGGTATATCATACCAAGGAGAAACTTTATAGATATCCTAGACGCTGCGAAAGTTTCAGATTTTGTGGTGTTTGTCTTGTCGGCGTCAACCGAAGTGGATAGCTTTGGCGAGCTTTGTATTCGATCTATCGAATCCCAAGGCATATCCACTATGATCCCGGTAATAAGTCAGCTTGGTGATGCAGGGGGATCCAAGAAGCAGGATGAAGTCCGGACATCTCTGCTTAGCTATATCTCTCATTTCTTTCCAAGTACAAAGAAGATTTACGCATCCGAAAGTGCTTCTGATGCATTGAACGTAGTGCGGGTACTCTGCCAGAAGTTTCCTGATGGAGTTAGGTGGAGGGACTCACGCCCTTATTTATTAGCTGACAGCGTGAATTACGATTCTTCGACTCAGACTATCGCTGTTGAGGGTATTCTTAGAGGAATTGGGCTTAATGTCGACAGACTGGTCCATATTCCTGGTTTCGGTGATTATCAGGTAGACAGGATCGTGAAAATGAGTTCGAATATGGATGATGACGGCCAGGAGCAAAATATTATCTTCCCGTCAGTAGCCCAGGACTCGTTGGATGAGCTTGCCGCTGCTGAAGACGAGGCCATGATTGGAGAAGACGACGAGGAGGATTACGATATTGGTTTGGAAGAATCGGAGAAGAAGGGTGTACGACTGGATGGTCATTACTATATTGATAATGACAATATGCATAGTGATTACGACAGTGAGGCAGAGGAAAATTCATTGACGAATGGTCGCAAATTACCTAAAGGTATGTCTGAATATCAGGCAAGTTGGATTCTAGACAAGGATCTGATTGGCGACGATGTCGATAACGAATCTGTTGGAGATGGTATTGACATCTCAGACGATGACGACATGGGATATAACAACGGTGAAGAAATTGGATTCGGAGAGTCGAAGAACGTTACATACTCTGAATATGCAGCAACAGAAGCTGGAGATATGCAAAGTGAGATGTTTGTTGAGCTGAGTGCGGAGGAAGAAGATCGACAGCTGAGGGAGTTTAGATCTCATGCTAGAGATGATTTAAATTTCCCAGATGAAATTGAAATATCTCCAAACGCTAGTGCAAAAGAGCGCCTTCACAGATACAGAGGACTGAAGAATCTACGGACATGCACCTGGGATCCTAATGAGCATGATGTCCGAGCACCCGAGGAATGGAGCAGATTGACTCATTTCCGAGATATCAAGCAGACCAAGATACTTGTCGCGAAGGAGAATATCACTCAGGCTCAGCTTCATGCTGGTGCTAGAGTCCGAATTCATGTCAGAGCCCCTGAGTTTGTAGCTACTTCATTTACTTCAGAGAGCCCGTTTGTATTATACGGCCTCCTGAGGCACGAGCATAAGCTTGGAGTCATGAACTATAGCATCAACCCCAATTCCGAGTATGAAGAGCCTGTCGCTGCTAAGACAGCAATCATCATGCAGTGCGGCCCTCGACGATTGGTTATTCGCCCATTGTTCTCGCAATCTGGCGTCTCCTCCAATAATGTCTACAAGTATGAGCGATTTCTGCAGCCTGGAAGGTCATCCACCGTCACCGCCATCGCACCGATCAGTTTTGGTGGTAATACGCCTACTCTTTACTTCAAGCAGAATGGCGAACGACTGGATTTGATAGGAACTGGAAGTGTCATGGATGCTGATCGCTCGCGAATTTTGGCCAAAAGAGTCAT
The DNA here is from genome assembly GCA_030555955.1 of Diddensiella transvaalensis. Taxonomy (NCBI): domain Eukaryota; kingdom Fungi; phylum Ascomycota; class Dipodascomycetes; order Dipodascales; family Trichomonascaceae; genus Diddensiella; species Diddensiella transvaalensis. The sequence continues at coordinate 177,691 of JANIVV010000017.1, read as the reverse complement.
TCTAACAGGCCACCCCCTCAAGATTCATAAGAAACTCGTTACAATCCGCTACATGTTCTTCAACCCCGAGGACGTACAGTGGTTCAAAGCTGTCCCTCTGTTTACTAAGATGGGCCGAGCTGGTTTCATCAAAGAGAGCCTGGGAACTCATGGGTACTTCAAAGCTACATTTGATGGAAAGATGTCTTCTCAGGATACTATAGGCATGGCGCTCTATAAACGAGTTTGGCCTCGACCCTCCACGCTTTGGACTGGGCAGCTTTCATTGTAGATTTATTTTAGTACTCGATTTAATAACGTACACATAGCCAAACTAATCATGGAGATGATGACTCGTAAATGTGCCCGAAATTGGTTGGATATGCGATGCCGTGGTATTAAGCGTCACACCGTCATGCATATTTCATACCCTAACGATTTATGTTGTTACGCGGCCTCTTCGCCGTATGCCTAGTGCCGTACCAAATGGTCAAGCACAGGAAGGGCAATTTTCTTTCTTCGTCTAAACTGTATCTTCTATTTGTTATAGGGTGGGTATTTTCCATCTTTCCTAACGTGTTTGGAAATATAAGAGAACCTTGATGCCTAATCCTTATAAGGGCCTCTTAGGCAACTGGAAAAGTGCCATATCGGGCTCTGGTAAGGAAGATTCTAACCCTAAGAAATCGGCAGTAAGCGACTCGGGATCAGATGTAGGTCTTGAAGACGAGCACGGCGCTTCTTCGAGGAGCGTGACATCGTCGAGGAATGTTCAAGTATGGCCGTCATCTATCACTGAAGCGAGCGCTCTACCCTCAAATGCATCTATAGCCTCTAGGCCGTCTACGATAAGCACCTACCAGTCTAGTCTGTTCTCTAGAAACGCAGCCAGTCTGAGCACGGCAAATTCGAGTATTGGGTCATATAGACAAGCAGAAAAAGGAGTATATGCCGGAATTAGTGCTATTCAGGAAGAAACGGACGCCGAGGGGGCTTCGGCCTCAGGCGTATCATCTGCTTCCAGTGAGGCTGGTAGGCCTATGAAGGTTGTGGCTGCAGAAGAAATGAGTTCAATGACTGACGCTGTACCAATCAAAATACGACCTCAGACTCAGCAGCGAAATTTCCAACCCTATGTTGGGCCATCTAGCAGAAATCTGCCAGATGTAGGGTTTAGTCCTCATTCCGAAGGATTTTCTGCTATTTCTCCTGTGAGATCTCCAGCATCTGTAATAGCATCACCATCACGACAGCCTCCACCGCCGCCGTCGGCATCCACAGCTCCTAGAAGGAGTTCGACCTTGTCTCTAAGTGAGGAGCTTAGGAGACTATCAGATGAGCTGTATATACTGCTGGAACAGACCAAACATAGAGGTGTGGATTTAAGTCGGCTGGCCACTGGTGTAAACCAACTTCTTAGAGCGACCTTGGCTGCGCCCTGTTTGGAGTCAGTAGGTGAAGGCGATGTGACATTGCATTCGGAGCCATCAATAAGCCGTATTATCAAGGTTGTTTTACATTTCGCAGACAATTTGCTACGAGCTCAACAGTACCAGGCACTTAGAATGTATATATTACGGGCTCTCTATGCTATTGGCGTAAAGTTAAAGCTGGTTCAATCATCGGTTGGAACTGTGCCGTATCCTGGTAATTTTGCTGTTGGAAGTATACCAGAGCTGCCTTTCCATCAGTCGATGGTATCAATGATAGATGTCATCGCGTCAAATGATTCTCATAGGATATTTGAACAGGAGGGTGCTTTCATTGCGCCAATATTGCGAGGACTAAGTCCTGAGTTTTCTTGCTTGTCTCTAGCCATAGGATTCCCAGACCCAGGACAGGAGCATTTTGATCGTGTCGGCTCTTTGCATGATATATCTCGGGATATACACATCTATTGCCAGAAGAATTATATCAAGGCTTGCGGTGGTTCCAGTGTAGGAGGCACTTCTATGTTCAGACCTCCATACCGGGTCCCAACTGATCCGAATGCTCCTCCAATGTCTGTGTCGATTTCAACAGACAGCGCAACTAACCTGAGTGGAACTTTGGGTGGCTATGTTTATCCAAAAATCGACTCCTCTGACCCTAATCTCGTTGAATATGCTAGGTCTACTTTTGCTCTGACATGTGCACATGTGTGCTTATCAGAGAACACCGGCGTAACGTACCCTCAAGTCTCAGTTCCTTCGCCTGTACTCATTAATCTTTATCGCAGTGCAATGATGACTGAGCGCAACAAGTATGGGATTCATACTTCTGAGCATAATGAATACCAAAAAGCCATTGATGAACTGGATTCGAATTACCCGCCCATGAGTGAGAGTGAAGCACGCAGCAAACATCCTCAACCATTTGGACAAGTTGTTTGGGGAGAGCGAGCTGTAGTTAATGGCTCGATTTCTGACTTAGCCATAATAAAATGCAGTTCGGGTATGAAGTGCCGAAATTTTTTGGGAGACGATATTCAGTTTTCTGAATATGATCCTGCACTCATGTTCGGCAACCTGCACGTAAAACGAATAGTCAGAAAGGCTGTTGCAGGTACAAACGTGTTCAAATATGGTAGCACCTCGAAATATACAAAGGGAAAAATCAATGGTCCACGTCTTGTATATTGGGCCGACGGAAAGATACAGTCGAGTGAATTCGTCGTTACTTCAGAATCACCGGTTTTCGCTTCTGGAGGCGATTCCGGTGCCTGGGTTCTGCAAAAGGTGGAGGACGCGATGGAAGGTAGCCAATATACTTCTGGTTCTTCAGACCAGGGTTCTACAATTACAAGCCGAAGCTCCTCTGGAGGACCGTCTCTGGGTGTTGTAGGAATGCTTCACTCTTACGATGGCGAAAGGAAAGAATTTGGTTTATTCACTTCTATCGAGACTGTTTTAGATCGACTAAATGAGGTTACGAACATCCGGTGGGGAGTTGTAGGTGTTCCCGATGATGAAAATGTGGAGACTCCTGCAGGTGGAAGTGACAGTAGCGATGCTGGGGAGGATAACATAAGTTCTGATGGCGATCATTAGTGATGGTATTATATATATATATTTATTTAAGATAAACAAAAGAAACTCTTAACGCTTGTTAATCTTCTATTCTATTTTTTTTTGGATTTGGATTTTGACTTGCTTTTACTCGCTTTGAAACTCAGCGATTTACCGCCAGACGGACGCGAAATCTTTTTGGCAGCCTTCGGCATATCCTGTGACATTTCGCCGTAGGGGTTGAACTCTGTTGTCGAGTTTTTCTTGCTTTCCTTCTGCTTGAGTTTTTCTGCCTTTTTCTGTGCTCTTTTCTCTGCGACACTAAGTGGAGCAGCAATTACGCTGTCAGCGGCCTTAAAATCAAATGCACTAAACTCGGTATCACCGTTTTCCGACGCTTTAGTCACAGTATCCAACTCCTGCTTCTGCGCCAGTTCCTTTTCATAAAAGTCTTGTAGTTCCTTGTCAGTTATATCCTTGCCTCTAACCCCTATAATCTTAAGCATCCGTCTCTTAGCCTTTCGCTTCTGCTTGGAATTCATGTGTGATGGATTTACTTCATCATTCTCATTATCGATCATAATCATGTCTTCATCGAATTCATCAGAAGTTCCCCGCTTGATGCCCACATTCAACTCAACGCTAGTACTCTCTTCTGACACGTTTTGCTCACTATTATGCTCAGCTTTATCTGACCCAGCTTTTGAATTTCCTTCATTTTCGTTCTCATCCGAGGAGTAATTGCTCCTAGATTCTTCTTTATCTCCAGGAACATCCTGTCTCCATGGAATATAGAGTTTTATGTCAGCCTGTACCTCTGATCTATCGGAAATATCATTCAGGACCATGTACTTGGACGGTATGGCACTGCCATAAAACTGGGATGTTTTTAGCAGTAATGCCCTTTTTTGGCTCCCTCCTAGAAACTGGCCATTCATCAGATCAGAGTATACACTCTCGTAGTGATCATAATTTGCATTGATATCATTCTCGTCTTCAAGAGCTACCAATGTACCATTGTTCTGCTCATCATCATCTTCCTCCTTGGATATATCCACACGCTGTTTGAATTCCGATATCATCGTCGCGAGCTCTTTTGCGGACGTTCTGATATGGGCAGTGACACCATTTGACACACTGAGGACGGCAGCCGGTGTGGTGGGTGCAGTAACAGAAAGAGCGACAAGGAAATGATTGGGCATTATATATCGAGGACTTTCATCTAAACTCCTAGCGGCATTGTCTCTCCATTGAAACAAATCCTTCAGTAATACCTGCTGTGACGGCTTTAAGTTATATTTAGTTGTGATAGATCTCCATCCTTCCGGAGGTGTATCTGACAAATATCCAGGGATCTCATATCTCTGTGCTGCGACATCACGGGAGGCACTTAGAACAGACTGCAATTTGTTTTGTTCCAACAATTGATTGCGCAGTACGTCGTATATAAATAGAAGGAAATGCGTATCAGCCCGAGCATATGCCACCATTTCCTTTGGAAGTGGCCTTATCCGCCAGTCTGCTAGCTGATACTTCTTCGAAGTCTCAAACTTCGCATATGTCTCGAGTAAGAATGCTAGACCATGCCGTTTTAGACCAAGCTGCTTCGAAGCGCAGTATGTATCAAACAAGCTCACTACGTAGAGACCAAAATCTCGCTGGAGCCATATAATATCCATGAACGCACCATGGAAGACTTTTAGTATAGTCGGATTTGCAAAGATCTTGTTCAAAATTTGTAGCTCAGTTCGCAATTCAAGAGTGTCAATAATCCAATCCTGAGAACGATTGCTTATCTGCATCAAACATACAAAGCCCGAAAACGATCTATAATCATGGTGCTCCAGATCCACAGCAATCTCTTTGCTTTTGCAGAGCTGACCTACCATGTCTTCAAGCTTCTCCACAGTGTCGACATATATTGCCGTAGTGCTTGCCCAGTCTTTGAATGGCACTGGCTCATCATCGGACATATCAGGATATGGTTGATTTCTTATCTCAAATTCATAAGGCTGCTCGTAGTAGGGTTGCTGCACATCTTCTGGCTGGACGAGAGACATCACCTTTTCATATGAAACAAGTGCATGAGGCTTGGACAGTATCAGCGGCTTGAAAGGCATATCCTTAGAATTATTAACCGGTCTTGCAAACTTGATTTGAGGCTTCTCGATTCTCTTTGAGTTAGTTGTGACAGGAGTGCTCATGGAGCTGACAAGGGACTTGTTCCGGGGATGCAGTTCTGTGCTCGCAACACCAAACCTGCCTGATTCTAATGCGACATCTGTTCTATCGAACAGGCCATCTATTACATTACTTATGGCCTTCCAGTTATTATGAACACTGTCGCAATCTTCCAATTCGTCTTCTTCTCCAGGCGCTATATGCTGTATGATGCGGTTTGTGAGCTTCAGTAGTTGATCTGAGCACTCATCGCTGCTTTTTAGCAACTGTTGGTCCACACTTTTATAAAATCCTATGTCCTGAGCAGAAACATAGCTGGCAGACCTTATCGCAGATACCAAAGAGCCAAAGATGGGTTTGCTCTCCTCATCAAAGTTCGACATGCCGCTTGTCAAGAAATTTCAAGAAAAAAAATACCGCCGACAAAACTTTTTGATAGGCATCTCCGAGACTGCGACTTAGTCCACCACCACTTAAGCATATGATATGGTGTTACAATCTACCAAGACAGTAGGTGATGGTCAGGATGTCACAAAGATCAATAAGTCTATTATGGTCATCCTTTTGGTACGCCAAGTATCTTATGAAGAAATAAATAAGTTCTAGTCCAAGTTCTATTTGAAATCCAGGAGTGTGCCTTCCTCCTCCATGCACTGAATAACTTGCACCATGATTTTATGGCGCTTCAGGCTCACCTCCTTACCCATCTCGGTTTTCATCGTATCCTTCAACTTGAACAGCTTGTCAAAGAAATGCTTATAAGCAGATTCAACAGATCGATCTACGTGAAATAGTGGATTGCCCACAGAGCATGCGTACCCAGCTGCTCTGAAGCAGCCAATTGATCCCATGGCATCTAACCTGTCCGCATCCTGGATACTTTAAAAGTACAATTAGAACCAAGTTCTCGAATCGCTGGATATTAATTAAAATTCGCAACACTCACCAATGAAGTTCAACGCAGCTACTGTGCCATTCAGACCACTTTCCCCCCGCCCGTAGCTTTCTTTCAGTGCTGTAACTTGTGTTTGCCATGATATTCAGCACTACTTGGGTACGGTCAGGATCCAGGCCATGGGACCGCATAAGCACTTCCAATTCGCTTTCTGATGTGCTTCCAGCATACTTGTGGTCCTGGAGATCGTGAAACAAAGCACCAAGTTCAACTATAAGCAGATCGGCATTGGTAGATTCGCCTAGCTTCAGTGCCATGTCTCGAACGCGAAAAACATGCAAGGCATCGTGGGAAGGATCATACGCAGCCATTCTCTTCATCATTAGTTCCTCTGAAGCCTGTACAAGCCCTTGCATATCGGCTATGTCCGACATGTTGAGTTAATGTCTGGGTTTCGGGGTTGACGAGGATATAAAAATTAAATATATGTGTGGCGCGCGTTACTGGCGTTCCGCCACCCTGCCAAACAAAACCTAGAAAACTGCCCCGCCAACTACGAACAGGCGCTCTTCTTGCTGCTTGATCCATCCCACTATCATGCGTACGCTTTGAGTTATGGCATCCTTTGTGGTAGCTCCTGCTACACAATACATTTCAAAAGTGGGTGTTACCCAAGCCAAAGACGTGGTATTGCGTCGCCTGGCATAATATGTCTTTAGATGGCCCTGCCGAGCATGCACCGAGCCATGCAACTGGTGATACAGTATCATTAACCTCTGCCGCATTGACTGATCATAGTAATGTGGCTCATACGAAGGCATGACAAATTGAACATTGCTTTTCGATTTGTACAAAAAATGTCGAATCAAAGGAGCAGGAATATCAACTGACTTGAATCTACCCTTGCGCACAGAGTTCTCTATAGGTTTAACAAGTGCCTGTTTATCAAGTCCTTCCATTATTTTATCTTTTGACTCCCTGAGTTCGTAGAACGCGTTCTTGTCAGGGCTGATGAGCACCAAAGCGGCATCCTCTGTAAAGAAAGTAATATAAGCATATAGAAAACCCGAAGAATTGAATTTCGGTAAGCAGATAGGCACCCAATGTTCTCCTCCGTCTCTGAAAGCTGTAGTGTTGAAGAGCATTGAGAACACCAGGTTGAGGTCTGGCGGATATAAGCTGTGTCGTCGTGGACGAATGACACTCACTAGTTTACCGTCCGCGACGATCATACCATAGAGTAGATTTGGCGTTCGACACTCTATCAGGACGCTGTTTATCTTCTCTCTCTCCGATTTCCGTATTCGAAGACACTCAATAGCTCCAAGCAGGATTGATGGTGATCCCTCAGACATCTCCTTGGTCAGCGCATTCAGAAATATCTCTGTTCCACCAAGCAATTGTCTTAGGTCAAAGTTGTTTCGGCTTTTGAACACACGCGATATTTGCGACTTCGTCAGGGTAGAGAGTATTTGCGCATATAGCACCCCGAGCTGCGCCCTCAGCTGTGCTTCAGATTGGCCGAGCTTATCAATTGCTACTAATATCAGGGGATCTTCAATACTTATAACGAATAACGCACTTTTGGCTCTGAATGACTTTAGGTGTTCAGGTACTTGCACGGAACCTCCATCATCAGAGGGTTTTTCAAAGTAAGATACAATAGCCTGGAGGACCCCCATATAGCCTGAGACCAGCTGGTCCGAGCCGTGAAACGAATAAATTGGCTTTCCAGCAGTAGACAGTACGAAATACTGTTTGCTGTAAGACATAAACTTCTCTAAGGTTTCTGGCTCCTCCTGATCACCTGTCTCTGGCCCAGCTTCGGGTAATCCATCAGACCAACCGGCCCCGGCTGTCTCACCGCTGAAAAATAGTTTATCCTCCTGTGTTTCTCTCACAGCATCAGCATAGTTTTGAGGATTATCTGAAGCATTTGAATTGGTCGTTACTAGAACTTCTGACAACAGCTTCGCAACGTCGGATCCCTGGCCAATAGTCAGGGTTGGTACCACACTTTGCGACGAAGCACCATCAGATGTCGTCAACGCAACAGCAGAGAGGGACAATGCCGTGGTAGGCCTTGCTTGGAGTTCTCCGTTCTCCGATTCGGTTTCTTCAATGACATTCTGAGATTTGCTTGTGACGCTGTCACCGTCTCTCAAATCCGAGCCGCTAATGTACTGCTCGTCCACATTCAGAGATGTTTGTTCACTTTCGGAGGAAGCATCTGGTAAGACTCTGCCTGGCTCTGCTACAAAAGAATTTTTATCACGAAATTCACCCTGCATCTATAGATCATGGATATGCCTCATGTCAATATAGTTTTAATTGGTGATCCTAGAGGGAGTTCTACCAGCGGACTTCCCAATGGTAGACGATTTTCAAGCTCCATCAATCAACTATATCTGTGTCATCGTAAATTAATTGATTAATTGTATCGTATTTTTCTAAAGTAATTTATTACAGTCATATTATAACAAAGATATATACGCAAACAAGACATAATAGAAAATATAAGAGTTAGGCAACCAACAGCTCTAAAGATTGGCGTAGACAAGAACTTTCATTTTTTCTCTAGCATTGGGCTCTTCTTAACGCTCGGCGAGTCAGCATCATCCCCTTTTGTGCTTGCTCTTCTTCGCTTGCTGGTCAGCCGTGGACTGGGATTTGCTCTAACGGCAGAATTTGCTGGGGGTTGAAATGTGGCAGGCGATGACATGCTCTCATTGCCATTGGCCATAGCACTATTGAATGACTGCTGTCCGTTAGCCACAGCTGCGGCAGCGGCTGCAGCAGCTGCTGCAGGACTTCCCATTGGCTGCTGGGCCTGCTGGAGCTGCTGCTGCGAAGCTTGGGACTGCATTTGAGCATGGTGCTGCTGCTGCTGCTGCAGATGTTGAGGCTGTTGCTGAAGCGGTTGATGTTGAGACTGCTGTAGCTGCTGTGATTGTGGGTGTTGGGGATGCTGTTGCTGCTGGGGATGCTGCTGTTGATTTTGCTGTTGCTGTTGTTGCTGTTGTTGTTGTTGCTGCTGCTGTTGTTGATGCTGCTGTTGTTGTTGTTGTTGTTGTTGTTGTTGTTGTTGCTGCTGCTGCTGCAGAAGGCTAGCCTGTCGGTTCTGCAAAGCCTTTGCAAGTGACTCTAGAGCCTTTAGAGGTCCACCGGAAGAGGGAGAAGCGGAGAACGACATGAGATCGCGCATGTGCGAGATAGTCTCAGAAATTTCAAGGAACCTCATGACCGAGGTTGTTACACCAAATGTAGTCACCTTGCTTGGTAACATTCTGAAGAACTCATTTGAATCAACGTCGGCGCCTGTATTTCGCGATATGAAAGACGGAATAGCCACCCGGCTGATCATTTCGGTGAAGTCGTGAGTATGCTGGTCCATCCACTCGATCTGTATATTCGAATTGAATAGTATCCGTGTCGGGCAGTGTGCATTCACGACAGAACCATCCTGAAACCAGTAAATCATTGTACATCTGCTGCAATCCACAAAGTGACCAGTTGCAGCACTGAAATATTCACGTGGATTCTCAAAATTTATTTGTATTCTCTTTAAGCCGGACAGGAATAACGTATGATAGAACCGTGGAATAATGTAGTAAGGGACTTCAAACTGTTTAGCATCCTTGCCGTTGCCCACCGAAAACTTGAGTATACCACTTTCAGAGAAGAATTCTTGTACTGCTCTTCTCCAGAATTCAATATCACCTGCCTGATCACCTGCGGAGCCAACAACTTCTGAGAACTGAAGCAGTCGCACGATCGCACCACCAGATATCGGCTTTCCAGTAGGAGTCAAGCCTAAACACCAATCATTTACTACCGGTGGAAGTTCAGACCGTTGTCCCAGACCTTGAAATTGACTCTGCCCACTTTGGGACTGGCTTATTAATTGTTGCTGCTGCTGCTGGATATGCTGATGTTGTTGTAACTGGAACTGCTGCTGTCTCTGTTGCAACTGTTGCTGAAGCTGCTGCTGCTGGAGAGCTTGCTGTATTTGCACAGCCTGCTGCTGCTGCTGCTGCTGCTGCTGTTGTTGTTGTTGTTGTTGTTGTTGTTGTTGTTGTTGTTGTTGTTGTTGTTGTTGTTGTTGTTGTTGTTGTTGTTGTTGTTGTTGTTGTTGTTGTTGTTGTTGTTGTTGTTGTTGTTGTTGCTGCTGCTGCTGTTGTTGTTGTTGCTGCTGCTGTTGCTGCAAAGACAGCTGAGCCTGAGCCTGAGCCTGAGCCTGAGCCTGAGCCTGAGCCTGAGCCTGCTGAGCCTGCTGAGCCTGCGCCTGAGCCTGTGCCTGAGCCTGAGCCTGTGCCTGAGCCTGAGCTTGAGCCTGAGCCTGAGCCTGAGCCTGAGCCTGGGCCTGAGCCTGAGCCTGAGCTTGAGCCTGAGCCTGAGCCTGAGCCTGAGCTTGAGCATGAGCTTGAGCGTGAGCTTGGTTCTGAGCATGAGCTTGGTTCTGAGCGTGAGCCTGACTCTGTGGTACTTGGTTTTGAGGGTTAGGTGGAGATGCAGCCGGACCAGGCGCACCACCTGCTGATGGTGGCTGAGACTGATGCACTATTTGTGAATTCTGTCGCTGCTGTTGCTGCTGCCTCTGCTGGGCAAGGTATTGAGCATGTAACTGTTGCTGTGGTGTGAGCTGAGCAGGAGCATTGCTATTACCTCCAGGTGTACTTGGTCCCATATTTCCTTGCATATTAATAGGGGTGATATGTCCCTGAATAGGCGATCCATGCATTTGAGGAGGTACATTACCTGGCATTGGAGATGGAAAAGGCCTATTGCCTGAAGCGGCAGCAGCCTGCTGCGCTGCATGTTGTTGCTGCTGTTGTAGAACCAACTGCTGCATCTGAAATGGCGTTAACTGCTGCCCAGGATTACCCCCATGCTGTGGTAGGCCCTGCGGCCTCATGTGTGGTGTGAGTTGATGTGGCCCCTGCGCTGGCTTTGGACCACCAACAACTCCTGGAGGAAGCTGATGCCCTTGTATAGGTGAAGCTGACATATTAAAGAATCCTTATCATATCAACCAACGCTCCTATCTTCATATATAAACTTTTGTGGGCACTCACGATAAGGCCTAACAGACACAGTAAATTCCGAATATCGGACCAAGCAGACGATGCAGTGGGGGGGGACCAATCTTCCAACAAAAAATATGGTATCCTCCAGCTACTAATCAACTAAGGGCTCGCTGGGAATTTTTTCCCACTAATCACGAGGTTCGCGATATCGTCTGCCGAGAAATATAAACTGATATCGATACCAATACTGTAAAACTGGGTGGTTAGTTATCTGATTGTCCACTGAGTTTACCACCAACACAACAAAATGCCTACTAACCCGAAATATCCCAAATATAATATTGACCGAGTCACCTCTGCTGTCTAATGTATATCGAGCTTGACAGGAGGACCAAACAGTTTCTTAGAGAAAAAATCTCTACTTCTGCGAATTTAGAATGTCTGATGAGACGAGGTGGAGATCGTGATGGGCATGCAAAAGTTTCGTTAGGGTAAGACCGCACTCTATATGTATGTAGGTCATTCTGCTAGTGCTGTATCATAGCTCGAGATACAACTAAGATACAACTAAGATAAAAATGTCTCGAACGCAATTAATTAGATAAAGATGAAAATTTAATAAATACCGGTATATTTTAGTTTCTCCATACAAGCGATAGCTATCACAGTATGCTCGCATTTCACTTGATTTTTTTACAATAATCAGGAGGGCGGAACTGTGTGCTCACCGGGCAGCATTATTGAGTATGTGAATGTATCTCTCTTAGATACCCAGCTGGCCATGGCAGGGTGAGGCGAAAGCAACCTTGATCGCTTGATCTCAGGAGCGCCATTATCATCATCCTCCATTGCGGAAGCGTCTTCGTTCTGCGTCCTACGATTTGCTTTCGGAGCCCTCTTCTTGAGGAGTTTATCCAGAGTATCCTGCTTCTCTTCCTCGAGCCTTCTTTCCGAGAGATTCTTTCGTCGGCGAGCCATTTCTGCTCGGCGGAGCTGCTGTTCTTCTTCAGTGAGGATCTTTTTCTTGGATGGCTCCGAAGGAAGTTCTAGCAGGTCTTCTGGACCTTCTGACGCAAATAGAGCTCGCTGGCGAGCGGTCATCTTGCTTAAGTCTGGAGTGCCCATGCCTGACTGCTCGTCATCGAACTCCATTCCGATATCTTCGATTTCACCTTCCTCTTCTTCCTCAAGCTCTTCTCTTGGTTCTTCCGAGCCTGTGATAGTCCCAAAATTAACTTCATTATCACTCTCCTCCGAGGACGCTAGTCTCCTGTTACGGCGAACCGGTCGTTGTAACTTAGTTTTAGCTTGGCTTGTTAATTTCAAGACCACTTTCGGTCGTGGACGCGCCTCTAATGAGGGCTTAGAGCGTACCAGAGGTTCGTCGTCATCCTCAAAGTCCTCATCATCATCGTCGTTGTCTTCTATATCATCAATTTCATCCTCTTCGTCCATCTCCATTCCGTCATCCTCGTCATTGATATCCTCTCCGACTCCCTCCACCTCATCGTCAATATCTTTCTCTTCGACCTCCTCCTCCTCCTCGTCACCCGACAGGGAGAGTTCGGAGAGCTCTGAAGAATCCTCATCATCCTCCAAATATCGTTGGTTAGCCGGCATCACAATTGGATTCTGGGGCTTCTAAGGACAAAATTGCGGTGAGAGTGTGTTGGCTTTCCCAAACCTTTGACTACCTCCCCATGGCTCCGCAGATAGTGTTCCCCGAGGAAGCAGCGTTGCTGCTGCCCAGAAGGGCAGTACGGTCAGGATTTTCGCTTAAACAAGTTTTGGCAGTAGTATATGTGTTTGGGGGAGTGTCATCGCTGCTAATACTGCTCTCAAAGCTCGTGTTTCAGCCACTCTTTGCTCAACTCACTGCTGACCGGACAGACTATGTGAACCTCGGTATGAAACTGTTACGGGATCTGAACTCGAAACTGTCTTCAAAAGTCTCATTAATACCATCAACGCAGTCTATATCAGGTGTTCAATATTCTGATGCACAGACTCAAACTGAAGGTACCGAAGAAACACCAAGCTGGGCTGCTCGGGTGGAAGTAACTGATGACGAAAGAATAGCCAAGCAAATGAAGGAGGCCTTTTCTGAGATCAATTCTAGCGGGTTTTTAACTCATGGTGCATCCTTGAAGTTTGCTCTCGACGAAGTTAGTGGCTATATCCAGTCATTGCACTATGCTACTGTTTCAAATATATTCCCGCTTGGCCTCAAAGCCAAGCCCGATGAGAACAAGAGCCTAGTACCCGATATAAAGAAGGAGATAAGAGCCATAAAAGGCTCATTGCTCACAGCGTAAGTTGTTTTAAATACCTGTCTATTATTTTTTGCACTCAGCAGATTTCTAACAGCTGTTTTAGCCGCTCCTTCCCTGCCATGACAAACTGACAAGGTGATATAAATATCTAATAATTATGTACAATAAATAGGACAACAACAGCATTATCATCTAGAATAACTCATTTCCAAGATCTGTGCTCATGGGAGTTGAAGTATGCCTTTTTCTATGTTGCATGGGTCTCTGTCTAGCTCTTGCTTCCTCATGACCATGCTGCCGATATCTCTTCAGGCCGGTAATCTTTGACGTATTTTCAGCATCAAGATCTCCTCGCTCTATTACCAGATTCCTTAGTCGTTCGCCCCGGCGTAGCCATCTCTGCTGCTTTCTGACGGACTCTTCCTCAGTTGGTTTCCACCTGCTCTTCAATATCCTTCTGATTGCTTCAGGAGACACTTTCATTTCATCGGCTATTTGGCTATTGGTGACTTCCGGAAAAGCCTGCTTCAGTTCACGAATGCTCTCCATTACCGTTGGAGAGACCTTCTTGGTTGGGCTCCACCGTTGGTCCTTGAATTTTTCTCGTAAGGCAAACATCTGCCTCTGCCACGGCATAAGGTCTGCCCTTCTTCGCCAATCTTTTGGAGTTCGTAATGCAAAGCTATTCAGTAGACTATCTTTCTGGTCACGAGGTGACATATCAGCCTCCTGCTTGGTATCAGCTGCGTCATTGTCATTAAATGATGGCAAACTGCTCCATCTTTCTGCAGTCCTTGATCTTTGGATTTTCTTCGAACCTCGGCCAATAATCCTGACTGGAGAGGAGGTAGAGCTATTTCGCACATTGAAATACATATCTGTGTTGCAGGTAGTCCATATCCGGCATCCTGATAAACGGCCAGGGCCTAGCGCTGGCCTAGACATGATGGTATTTGGACTGGGTTGAACTTCTTTCCGATCTGCGAGGAAATATATTTTTTCGGCCCCCGCCGCACCTGCTGCTGCTGCCGTGTTGTGAGGCTTCACTTCGTCCTCTCAGTCCATAACGTGACCATACTCGTGGTATATCATATCGTGTTCTATAACATTAATCATGTATCCTTATTGAGTTAGAATAAAAGTATATTAGCAGACAACGAATTCTACAACTAATAGTCTTCAACGCTAGTAACCATCAATCTATTACCCGGCAAAGGCCCCTACTCTATTGCTGGACGATCCGGGTTGTCGTCTACGACACGCTGCTGCATTTGATTTTTACTAGACAATGCCCCCAATCTAAATAGTTACAAATACACTTAATTTGGTTATTTGCCCTAAAGCCTTCCAAGGCGAATAGTTCTCGTAGACCAATCGCCTTCACAGTTCAGAATTCGGAGCCTGTTGCGTTCATATTAGGCGCTGGCTTAACCACCCAGGTGCGTTCAACATAGGAAGTAGTAGATATAACTTCCCGCCGCAGAAGGAAGTAGACGCGCGCCAAATTCAAAACAAACAACAACAGATCTTGTGGTCTCGTTTGAATTCAGCTTACAGGAGGCAACCTTCGAGTGGTACTCGATACTGATTCTCTTGTCGAGCCTGTAGATTTTCAGAAGCATATTTAACACGCGCCATGAATCTTTTACGGAAGATACTATCAGCCGGGCCGCGAGAAGAGCTGGCTATCATCCCCGGAGGGCAGCTTTTTCTAACGAGAGTACCAAGTTCGCCAAAAGGGGTAAATGAATGTATTTTCAAGGATGCTGTGGCGACAATCAAAAAAAGTACCGCTGAGTTTCACTATCAGCTAATTATTGAACGTGTATACGAAGAGGGAGAAGAAGCGCTACAGGACAACGACGAGGACTCGAGTGACTTTGAAGAAATGAATAAGGACCAGTGGAGCTTTCTGATAGACGAAGCACTACAAATAGGATATTTCTCCCGTTATGGGCATATAGTCATAAGCTGGAAGGATTTGAACGGCGAACCTGGCGACAGGTTTGAGTTCGTATGTGATCCCGCCACTCAACCTAAACTCTTCGATAACTTCGACTTTATTGCTCGTAAGTGTCAATATGAGCGAAAATATCAGAAGGAATTCGATGGCACAGAAGAGGCCTTGCAGGAATTTGATTTTCAAGTCGAGGACAAAGTTTCCGCTCTGTCCCCTAAGGCTGAACCGAGAGAACGGCCAGAAGCACGTCCTGCTGAACCATTAACGCCTTCAAAGCCAAGCAGGATCGTTGTTAGTCCTTCTGAGGATAAGAGTACAACAGAGAGCTTCAAAACCCCGCCTAAACAGATCCTTGCGCCTTCGGTTGTGAAAGCGCCAGAAGCGGATCCTATTCCGTCCAGAACTTCTGAGGATATAGTGCTAGAGCAGAAGCATCTTGCGTCATTGCACTTGTTCGATTCAACTACGGGTATATTTGTTGAACAGGCTGCAGAAGTTGACATAAGTATACTTGCCCTAGGAGATTTCAACTACTGGTTGGATATAAGTAACAACTCTGGTCCGATGCTGGGGCTAATCGTCAATTCCGATTTAAATCCTTGCTTCAACTATGATCATCTGTCATTCATTTTCAATTATTTCGGTAAGACGGGTGCCTATTCATGGCTCTTGAAGTATGAAAATTTCGGGGACTTGGAAGAGTTCCAGGAGGTGCTGATGACCACAATTTGGGAATTTATTAATAAGAAGAAATGGGTCGCCTCTAAACAAGATGAAATCGAATTTATTAGCGATACGTTTGGGGAAATGGTTGTGGATGAGGAAGAAGCGGAACTATTAGAGGTGGATATGCCTGATGATCATGAATCCGAAACTGAGGACGAAGGGATGACTCTCAAGCGTACTCAGACGGAGCGATACGACCCCGATGAGGGTTATGATGTAGTCGATTCATTCAATGCCAAGGGCAAAAACAGCCTGCTCGCTGTTGGGATGAGCAATGATCGTTCGTACGTCGTTCGAGGCGATAAGATTGGGGTGTTTAAGCAGACAGCTTCAGACGATTTAGAATACTCCACAACTATTGATAATGTTGCTGCAGCCTCTGGGAAATCATTTAATCCCAAGAAAGTTATGCTTCACCTGCAGGACAAGGCATTGGTGTTACAGAACCCAGATGACGAACACAAGTTGTACCATATGGACTTGGAGTATGGGAAGATAGTCGATGAATGGCAAGTGAACCCAGATATCACTGTTCGCTCATTCGCCCCATCGTCGAAATTCTCACAGATGACTGCTGAACAGACTATGGTCGGAATCGGTAAGAACGGGCTGTTTCGGATCGACCCTCGTTTATCGGGAGACAAGCTGGTCCAAGGAGAGCATAAGATGCATTTCTCAAAAACCGATTTCACTGCCTTAGCAACGACTGAGCAAGGACATGTCGCAGTTGCTTCGGCTAAGGGCGATATCCGTCTCTATGATAAAATTGGTATTAATGCGAAGGCTCACCTTCCTGCACTGGGAGACGCAATACTTAGCATCGATGTATCTGCTGACGGTAAATGGCTTCTTGCGACTTGTAGAACATATCTGCTTCTGATTGACACTAGTGTAAAGGAGGGTAAGAATGCTGGTAAAACAGGGTTTCATGGCTTCTCTGGGGCCTCAAAGCCACGGCCAAGGCGATTGCAGATCTCCCCGCAAAATGTTGCTTTCATGCAACAGGAAACTGGCAAACCACTAAGTTTTACCCAGGCACATTTCAATGTTGGGGTTGACACGAAAGAACAGACAATCGTCACTGGTAGTGGACCATATGTTATTACCTGGAGTTTGAAGAAGATTATTCGAGGCGATAAAGAGCCATACTTGATTAAAAGGTACTCTTCTGAAGTGATTGCAGACAACTTCAAATTCGGAACTGACAAAAACGTTATCATCGCATTAGAGGACGATGTTGGAATGGTTTCTCGGAAAACTTTCAGAAAGCCCACACGCGAGTCGCTTGCCACTCCTGCTAGAAGAGTCCAGGCAATGTCTCGAAATAGCATAGTTAATAGTCCATTTTAATTACATGTTTAATAAATAGTTAACTTATATAATAATTAATTAATACATCCACCTAGCCTGTCCTACCGGTTATCACATTCTTGAACTCCTCGGTAAACAGTTTCCAGAATAGTTTAATCTTTGTTTTTCTGATTTGGAATGCAGCTATCACCTATCATTAATAACAGTACTAAGAGAGATGGATCATAAAATATGCTTACAGGGTCCATGAATCTGGTATTCTTCTGGTCGTGGGGGAGGGCTTTCGCCTCTGATGCGAGCATTACTAACACGAACAAACCTATGAAACCTCGGACTTTCTAGAAGCTGTTTTCTCTCTTTGTTAATCACTATATATTCACCTCTCGAACAAACTACATACCTTGCGCACGATATACTCGTGGACTTGTTGCTGCCACATGGCGCATCGTTGATCCTTCTTAGACTTGAACCCCGCCATCAATTTGAAACTTTAACGAGATATCATCCCAGCGTAAATATCAGAACCGACTGGCGAACATTCAGCTGTTTGATTAAGCCGATATATAGTACGGAGTTTTTCAATATTTTCTGAGATAATATATATATGCCTTCTTCACTGCCTGATGGAAAGAAATGAGTTGGAAAGTGAGGATCCGTTAGCTCGACCTCCAGCTATCGAGATTAATGAAGCTGAGGTAGGCGCATCCTCTTTATCAAATCCCCTGACGCACGGAGACGGGAGCCTGCTTAGGACAGTTCAATTGCGATCCTTGGCCAAAAATGAAGACGAAGAACCAGTTGAGAGCTCACATAGTATTGAACTACATCGCGCAGGTCCCTCGATAAGCAAGCTGAGCCCTTTGACGCCGTTGACTCCAATCCATGGTGAGACCTCATCGACCAGACCTCCGCTGCTTCACAGCCAATCCTCTGAGGGCCCGTCATTGTCGATCTACAAGGGCTCCTATGCCAAGTCATCTCATACTTCACTAAAATCGTATAGTAATGAGCATTCAGGACTGGTCAGCGGTGTTCCAACTCCCAGAACTAATCGACCCGCTGGTGTTTCGCCTCGGGCATCTTTTCTCAAGTTAAGACTCGAAAAGCTGGTGGGTAGGACCACTGATCTGAGAGAGACTTATGGTCTAGAGGAGTTGAGAGATGGCTTTTTTGATGCAGTATTCATATCGCCCACGCACTTGGAACGTGAGATTAGAGAAGAGTTTGCCCAGGCAAAGCTGCAGAAGAAGGGTGGGAAGCGAATAATGACGGTACTTCGAGCTCTGGTAAACTCATGGAAACCACTTATGGGCTCTCAGAATGGAGTCAAGCTAGTCAAGGCATTTGCTGCTTATTTTATTGCCTATCTTCTCTGTCTTGTCCTACCGACTGGTCAGTGGTTTGGGTCACATGCCTATTTTTGTCCCTTTGCGGTTCTAATTCATCATCCTGGTAGGTCATCAGGATCTCAGCTCGAGATCACTGGAGCTTCCATTATTGGTGCTGCTCTGGGGCTAGGTTGGGGTAGTCTTGCTCTGTATATTTCGGTTGCAACTCCGGCATCAAGGCATGGTTATGGTGGAATACATGCCACCTCGTTCATTCTTGCTCTGCTGATTTCGTCTTGGTTCAGAGCGAGTTACATTCGACTACACCACGGCCTGTCATCATTTTGTTTTGCATTGTTTTTTCTCGAGACTGTCGAAATTTCTACAGTTGTCAGCTGGCGAAAGGCCTGGGAATTTGGGATCCCTTACTTATTCGGGCTGTTGATTGCATTGGTTGTGAATCTGATACTCTGGCCCGACTTCGGACATGGCATGATCATGCAGAGGATGCATTACACGATCATTGAATGTAAAAAGGCAATGAAAACTATGGTTAGCAGCGATTTAGCACTCAAATCAAGTACACAAGAGTTGCTCAATGATGTCTCACTTCAGCTTTCCTCTTCTTTCCGAGAAGTTTTTTGTGAGCTTACTATTTCAACATTATCAAGTGCCAAAATGCTGAGACTGAGAAACTGTTTGCAGATTTCAATCGGACGCCTGCGATCTGTTCCGATCCCTGCTTCCCTGTATAGCTTAGAAAGTGAAGCAGGCACATTTATCAATCTTGGTGTATCCATATTACGTGAATCGTTCGCATTTATTGCCGAGGAGCATATTACCACAATTGCTGAGGGGTTTGATGAGATAGCGAGATTCTTAGAGTTTCTAAAGGAGATGCAACTCGCAGCCAAAATTCCACGTGATGGCTACCAGACTACTTTGAAAAAGCGCAGGTTGGCTATAGAAGGCTCGGTAAAGAAATTGGAGAGTCAGTACGGCGAGATTGTGAAGACCCGCCCTCGTCTATTCTCAAACATGCAGAATCAGGAAGTACTCGATATTCTGCTCTATTTGTTTTACATAAACGAAGCTGCCAAGTCTGTCGCCGAACTACTTAAGGAATTCGAGGATATTGCCCAGAATAAAAGATCTTGGAAAGTTTCGGCTCCAATATATCCATTCAGGAAGGCGATGAAAAGGACTACAAGCCAGATCATCCATGATAGAGGAGGAAGAACCGCTGCATATTATTATCAGACTAAGAGAGATGTAGATAAGATTTTTGACGAGCTCTATCGATCTGACACTTCGCGGAAAACAGATACAAATGAATCTGCACTTCGTGGTCGTTCCGCGTTAAACGACCACGACTCAGGAACACGATACTTCATATGGGCTTTCGCTCATCGACTTCAAAATTTTGAGTCTAAATTTGCTTTCAAGACGGCGGTTGCTATCACACTCCTTGCTTTGCCTGCTTGGATCGAGAATGCGAGAGATTGGTATAATAAAGCAGACGGATGGTTTGCTGTATACATGGCCTATCTCGTGCTACATCCTCGGGTAGGGGGTAATGCACACGATTTGGTTGTTCGTACTGTGTTTTGTATCAGCGGATCAGTATGGGCAGGCGTCGGCTATCGTGCTAGGCATGGAAATCCCTATGTTCTGGCAATTTTTTGCGTAGTGTTCATGCTACCTTCTATCCACAGGTTTATTTTGACATCTCATCCAAGGTCAGGATTGATTTCGTGTGTTTCGTTTACTTTGGTCTCTCTGAGTCTTTATTTGCGTGATGGAAAGTATAATTTCCCGAGTATATTCACAGAGACGTGGACGAGAGCTATAGCGCTAGAAATTGGTGTTGCGGGAGCTATAGGTGTAAATTGGATATTCTGGCCCTTTGTTGCGCGCCATGAAGTGCGAAAGTCAATGGCTATGTTGCTTGCACACATCAGCCAATCGTATCAAACAGTTACGGATAGGTATCTTTATCGCGATGAAGATGATGCTCCAACGGAGCTTACGTTACAGTACTCTGAGATCCGAGAGGCTCGTATGTTGCAGAGCTTGAATGCATTTGGCGAGCTCCTCAGCATGACCAAACACGAGCCATCGTTAAGAGGGGTATTTGATGATGCTGCGTATCGTGGGATGCTGCGCTCGTGTGAAGTGATTTTCCAGAAGATTTGCGATGCCCGCATCAGCAGTGTTCACTTCAACGTTTACGAGGGTGACCGATCCGAGAGTGCTACACGAAGGCTGCTGTCGCTGCGACGAGATTCCGTTGCCTCTGTGATATTCGTTTTGTACATAATCTCAGGCTCATTCCGGTCCAAGAACAAAATTCCAAAGTACTTACCTTCTGCGGCCATTTCTCGCAAGTTTTTATTTGATGCCGTTGCCGAATTGGTACGGCTTCCGCAGGGCGAGGACGATATTGAGGAATATGAAAACGAAAGTGAGAATAGCAGCGACAATGGCTTGGAAATAAGTCCAGCAAGAAGGAAAATAGATGAACAACGCGAAGAAGCTCTCGTCGAAAGTCGAATGTGGCACGTTGTACATGAGACTGCGTTTTCCAAAGCTTTCACAGAGACCACAGAGGAGTTGGAGCGCATCATTGCCTATGCGAAATGTATCCTAGGAGAACAGCACTTGTAGAATGACATTTTTAGCTTTATTTATTTAATTTAATAATTTATCTTCTGTTTTGTCGGTTAGTTTCAAAAAGAAAGACTACTGCACTGCCAGCTGCTCGGTGCGCATTCATACCTATGATGATTTTTCTTTAAGTGCAGGGGCATTCCGGCTTATTATACTGAAGACCACTATAAGAGCCATGGTTACCATGCCCAAGGATATGGCGATTTCATGTAGCTGACCGTCGGTGATCATTTTTTCCGGTTGCGTGATGAATGTGAACAGCTGTGGACACGTACAAGTTGCAGCTAAACTACCAGTAGACTTCCAACTTAATCTGTCACGCACGAGTTTTGGGACCTTGATGCGGCGGTCTTTGGCGGCTAAGCTTCGTTAGCAGAGCAGTAGAAGAAGCACGCGGAGCTTCAATTAATTATATGAGAATAGAGTCACTAGAATATAAATAATCGACAGGAGAAATCCAATTGGGATCTATAGCAGTTGGCTAAGTATTGTATTTATGCGTGCCAGCTGCCAAGCAGCAATCGATACTGAGCCAACTGTGGCCTGCGGAGATGGTCCTAGCATGCTAACCACCCCGGACATTATTATATGTTCTTGTGATTAACAACCCAGGGGGAGAGCCAGCGCTAGGGAAGGAGGGGATTCGATGCAAGTTAGAGTACTACCGAAATATTTACAGCAGCAGGCACTAGATGGCCTACTTCTCCGGTTCGCACAGCTTGAGGAGGAAGAAGCGCTTCGGTTGGGGAGCAAAGATGACGAATGGACAATAGCAACAGGCCGTCGGCCCTCTAATCGAAAGAGGAATCGGTACCATAACATTATTCCATTTGATAAAACTCGGGTTAGGCTCCCTGTTTCAGCGGGCTCAAATGATTATATCAATGCTTCCTGGGTGTCCTTGGCGGTTGGCGGCCACAGTAAGAGGTACCTTGCGACGCAGGGACCTGTCGACAGTACGATAGGTCACTTCTGGCAGATGGTATATGAGTACTGCAGCGATCCTGCAGTGATCGTTATGCTGACACCCCTAAAAGAAGTCATCCATGGTCGGCTTATAGAGAAATGTTCACAGTATTGGCCAGAGAGCGTGGGCCATGTGCTAATGGTGCCTGCAGCTGGGGGCTTCAGAAGCGGACTCAAAATAAGTTTAAACTCTATAAAGTTTTTTCCTCACTATGAGCTGCGCGAGCTCGAAATACTGGAGCTATCATCTGCTAAGGTAAAAAGAGTTCATCACTTTTACTTTACCTCATGGGAAGACTTTGGGAATCCTGTGGCGGAGGCCAGTGTAGCTGATCTGGTCTCAAGGGCTAACAGGCTGAACTCTGACCCAGCCTCGCCTCTCGTCGTCCATTGCTCTGCAGGCGTTGGTCGTACTGGAACTTTTATGGCTATCGACTCTGTGCTGAATTTGAAGGCTCATTATGTGGATGATGAGAATGATCTGGTTCAAGAGTTGGTTTCAAGTATGCGAAAGCAGAGATTTGGCATGGTTCAAAGGCCAGAGCAATACGTGTATATTTATGACGAAATCCGAAAGGAATACATGAAATAATCATTTAATTTATTAGTTTTCTGTAGAAATGATATGGTTCTAACGAAGATAAGAATACATGACAGAAAAGGGGGTTGCTGAAATGTCTCAAGGATTCATTCCTTAACCGGAGCACATTTCACATGCTTCTGGGTTAGCTAAAGAACATGCAAGCACCTTTTCGTTGTAAATATCTAACTCAGATTTCTCATCAGCGCCAAATTCTTCAGGAGATGATGCTTCAGGTGTGGTCACACTAGTATCGGCTGTAGTGTCATAGTCAGTCGAGTCAGCCTCATCGACACTGATATTCGAAACCTTCTCAATAAGAGCGTCGACAGGTGAAGCAGACCTCTGTCGGTACTGCTTGCGAACAAGATTATTCTTGGCAATATTGCTGTCAACAACCTTCAAAGCTTCTTGATCAACAGTGAACTGAATTGGTGCAGAAGCAGCCTGGGTTCTCAGATAGTACATACCAGTCTTGAGACCCTTCTGCCATCCGTAGAAGTGCATGCTCGTAAGTTTGCCCATGGTAGGTGCCTGAATATGAATGTTCAAACTCTGGCTCTGATCAATGAAAGCAGATCGGTCAGCCGCCAAGTCAATAATAGTTTTTTGAGAAATCTCCCACACAGTTTTGTAAAGGGCTTTGATCTCAGCGGGGATATTAGGAATATTCTGAATAGAACCGTTTTGAGCAATTATTCTATTTTTCATATTCTCGCTCCACAGTCCCATATCGACGAGATCTTTCAGTAGCCAAGGATTAACAATTTGAAATTCACCAGCAAGCACACGACGAGAGTAGATATTGGAAGTGTAAGGCTCAAAGCACTCGTTAAAACCCAATATCTGAGAAGTGGATGCTGTGGGCATAGGAGCAACCAGAAGTGAGTTTCTCAACCCATGCTGTGCCAAATTAGCCTTGAGAGTATCCCAGTCCCACAAATCAGTAGGAGTAACATCCCATAGGTCATACTGCAAAAGACCCTGAGAAGCAGGAGATCCAGGGTAGCTTTCGTAGTGGCCTTCTTCTTGTGCCAGTTCGATGGAAGCCTCTACCGCACCATGGTAAATCGTTTCAAAGATTTGAATGTTCAGCTGCTTGGCCTCAGGAGAGTCGAAAGGCAATCGCAAGGCCATAAACGTATCAGCAAGGCCTTGAACACCGAGGGCAATTGGTCTATGTCTGAAGTTGCTGCGTCTAGCTTCTTCAACAGGATAGTAGTTGCGATCAATGATCTTATTCAGGTTCCTAGTAACAACCTTAGCGACTTCATGAAGTTTCTTGAAGTCGTACCAAACGCCATCAGTATCTGATTCTACATAAGTCGGAAGAGCAAGAGAGGCCAAATTACAGACAGCTACTTCTTCGGGTGAAGAGTACTCGACGATTTCACAGCAGAGATTAGAAGACTTGATAGTTCCCAGGTTCTTTTGGTTAGTCTTCCTGTTGCATGCATCTTTGTAAAGCATGAACGGGTTGCCGGTCTCGGTCTGTGCTTCCAAGATAGCATACCAAAGCTTCTGTGCCTTGATCTCACGCCTTCCCTTGCCTTCTCTCTCATACTTGGTATAGAGGGCCTCGAACTCGTCTCCATAGACGTTATCCAAACCCGGACACTCATTGGGGCACATCAGAGTCCAATTCTCATTGGCCTTCACTCTCTTCATGAACAAGTCAGGAATCCATAGAGCAAGGAACAAATCTCTAGCACGGTTTTCTTCTTTGCCATGATTTTTTCTGAGGTCGAGGAACTCAAACACGTCATCGTGCCATGGCTCCAGGTACATAGCAAAGGCACCAGGACGCTTGTTTCCACCCTGATCCACATATCGAGCTGTATTGTTAAAGACCCGTAGCATAGGAACAATACCGTTAGAGGTACCATTAGTTCCAGCAATGTATGATCCAGTAGCACGAATATTATGAATGCTCAATCCAATTCCACCAGCAGACTTGGAAATCAACGCACATGTTTTCAGGGTATCATAGATACCTTCAATAGAGTCGTCCTTCATGTTAATCAAGAAACACGACGACATCTGAGCCTGAGGAGTACCTGCGTTGTACAAAGTAGGAGAAGCGTGCGTGAAGTACTTCTGCGACATGTAGTTGTAAGTTTCTATAGCCTTGGAAATATTCTCCCCATGGATACCAATAGCCACACGCATAATCATATGCTGAGGTCGTTCGGCTATTTTCTTATCTCTCTTCAACAGATAAGATCTTTCAAGAGTCTTGAAGCCAAAGTAGTTGTAGTTAAAGTCTCGGTCATACAGAATAGCAGAATCGAGTTCCTCTGCATGCTTCATGACGATGTTATATACTTCTTCAGAGACCATGGGAGAGAATTTGCCATTTTTAGAGTTTGTGTAGTTATAAAGACTAGAGATAACCTTTGAAAACTGTTTCTCGGTCTGCTTATGAAGATTTGAAATCGCGATTCTCGCGGCTAAAATAGCATAATCAGGATGCTGAGTTGTCATATATGCAGCAGTTTCAGCAGCCAGATTATCTAGCTCGACAGTGCTCACACCCTGGTAAACACCAGATATCACACGCTGAGTGATATGCACGGCATCGACGTGAGTAGGATCCAAACCATAGCAGAGGCGCGAGACTCGAGCAGTAATCTTGTCGAACTGGACTTTCTCGCGCTTGCCATTTCTCTTGATTACAAACATCTTCCGGGTATCGACTTTTCCAGGTACACTTAAAGTAACAAGAGAGAAGATAAAAAAGTTATGATGAAAAGCTGTTACAAGTGCAGAACTTAGAAAGCAGAGGCAAAGGAAAAATGGGGAGTGGGAAACGCGGTACTATTATATACTCGTGGCTTTTTCGTGTTTGTGGCCGCCTCTCACGTAGGCCCGTGTTGGGTCTGATTACAAACCGCGACGTGACCGTGACGCGACAAAACGGGTAATCAAAACATTGACGCGCATGAAGTATTTCGATCGGAATCCAACATAGACCTGTTTCAGGACATCTGCATAGCTGTGTAGAGCACTACTTGGCCGAAGGTCGGCCCATCTATGCGCAAACGCAACAAGGATCTGACTAACTGGTGACTCGACCTAATTTTTTATGGGGAATCTTAAGATCAGACAACGTGCTAAAGGGAATTAAGCCGAGACTATTAGTAAAGGTTTATAGGTCGACCTCCTGCTAGAGGCAATAGAAGCTGTAGACTAGATTACGTATTGGCATCATTATTGTTTTTCGTTTTTCGGATAGATTCTGGCAGAACTTGACTATGATTCAGAACCATATATCCCTCCTTACTGCACCAACCTAGCAAGTCGTCACCCTCCTTTGAAGTGAATAGGGGGTGGGGGGAGCTGGAGATGGAGATGGATATATTTTGTGCTAAGCACTTCAGGATGTGATACAGTACTGACTGATGCTCCCCTACGACGGAAGTATCAGCAGTAACAGATAAAGCTGGTCCTCTTAGAGAATACAGAACAATTGGTGAGACACACCAGAGCCGGAAAAGCGAATCGTAGTCATTTTCTTCATTTCAAACGACATGCTTAACCAGGCTAGATGGCTGTATTGATCCGTTGCCAGTTCGTCGTCGTCGCCGCCGCCTACAAAGGGCCTGCCGATTGAAAGTTTCAGCAGAAACTGCAATTGATTCTGATAATCGTGATAAGGTACATACATAGGTACGCCAGCTGATTTGCTTTGATTACAAGAAAAGCTGATCCCGCAGATTACTCAATGCATACATGTTCAGCTGCAATAATTCAATCATGAAGACTGATCATTCTGGACTGGTACTATCTCAGGCATACATCAGCATGCTATTACCAATTATAATCATTTCATCGATAGACTTTATCAGCATTCATTTGTGTTAGACCTTTTAAAGCCGACTAGTTTCTCTGTGGGCTACCGCTCGCAAGTATAACTCCCAAGGCCCAACTTTCCAAATCAGTTTCTTAGAACCCCACAATGAATCCACTTGAATAGAAGCATACTTATAAGGGATGCGTAAAATTTGATACCCTCATATTAGTTCAAACTTCTAGATATGAGTAATGCTATGCCTGAGGAATCGCTGTTCGTTTCCAGCGATGGCGACGATGTTTTTGAGGAAGAGAGTCCTTCCATGGACGAGAAGAAGAGCGACGCGGAACCTATAATACAAGAAGCGGTAGAAGAAGAAGATGAGCACTCTGCTATTACAGATCCAGGAGAAAGTCCGGAAAAAGATCCCAGTCCTGTATCAGAAGAAGAACATAGCATACCAGAAAGAGAACGAGAAACAAGAAAGCAGTCCGGCCCCAGATTCCTCGACAGGGAGAAGCTGTTTTACAACCCTGAGACGAACAAGCCCCTTGAGTTCTTCTTGCGCATGGAGACAGATCTATTGGGGAACGTGTCAAAAAGTATTCGGGTGAGTTGAGTGCTGGTCAGTTGAAGAGCCTGTGATGGGATCTAACATGCTTTTAGAATCATGGTGGAAAGCTGCGCAGAGTAATGAACAAACACACTATAAACCTATATCAGCGTCATCTGGCCCAGCAGAAAGAAAAATATCGGTAAGTCCTGTGGATCCGTCGAGGTTTAACCGTTTTATTCAGGAGTGAAACTCGCGTTCTGATCAGTAAGCTAGTATATACGATGTGGAATGGCTATCTGCCTGCATTTTCAAGAATCAGTTGCTTGATTTGAAAGACTACCTAATATCGGAACCCTATCCTCGTGGCCCTTCTCCTACGAAGCCAGCCGAGTCCAACACATTCACTTCAAAATCTAAGGGCATTTTTGCTAGGCTTGCCAGAAAGAGATCCCTGGTAGCTGCGTCCAAGAGTAGACCAACAGCTGACGGTGTGGCAAGGTCGAGGCAACGTCGTACCATAGATCGAAACACGAGGCGGAGGAATAGTAGGGCTCCTGTTGATAGCGACTCCTTAAGCGTCTCTGACAATTCTGACGTAGTGATCCTTGGAGTGGTTGAAATATCTTCGGACTCAGAAGACAACGATGACGAATCTTCCGTGGAGCAGGATAGAGATTCTGCAGCAGACGAAAGTGAGGCAATTGCGAGATCAGAAAATGAGCCTTTCATTCGCGGGAATCGTCCCACGCTAGTCAGACTGCAGGGCCTTTTCGATTCTGGAGATGAGTCTGAAGATGTAGACGATCAGCCCGGTAGAGGTTTAGCTGGGAGACGAATTATTGCCAGCGATGGCAATGATGAACTGCGTATTGAATCGGAAAAGGCTGCACCCCAGTCCCAGAAGCTCAGCTCTTCTGGTAGTGCTGTTGTATATAAACCTGATAAAACAGGAGAAAAAGCAGACGATCATTCAAGTATGGCAAACAACAATGATCTGTTAAACTCCTCAGAGGTGTCTACTGATGTCGGCGAAGATGATAGCCATCCAGTGCCGGTACTACAAGATTCACAACAACAAAGCGGAAACACTCAACTCTCGAACTCTGTTCATACGGTTCCGAGTAGTGTTGATGGACCTGGCTCTCAGGCGTCAGCTGGCGATTTATCGAGCGAGAGAGCCTCGCTGTCTGGAAGCTTGCCAAATGCCCCAAATTATCAGGTTATTCCCATATCTTCTTCTCTTTCTGAGAAGGAAAGCCTTCCACAGGCCAGTTATCACCCTTCAGATGACAATCGCATCATTGCATCTTCACTATCGATCCGTGAGGGTTCACAAGTTTCCCCTGAACATGGTCATGGCAATCAGCCTCCCCAATCAGTCTCACAACCAACACCAAGCATGCAGACTGGCCGCTTGCTATCCAATCAACCGACAGTTCCTCCTAAAGCAAGTTCTCAGCCGATAACCACAACCGATAAACATATCGATACCTCGGAAGATGAGTATTTTGACACTGCGGAAATGGCTGATCATGATTTCAACCAGAAAGAGCCTAGCTCTTCTAATACAAGACCGAATAAATCTAGTCCTAAAAAGCCAGAAGCTAGCTCTCTGCTGAGCTTCAGTCGTCAGGAATTAGATGTTAATCCTAATGCAAGAAATCAAGTGCAAGCATCCCGCGTGGTGCCTGACTCTAACGACAAGCATGTTACTGACTCGACTTTGACTAGGGATGGGCTGAAAAATTCAATGGGTGAGAAGTCACCAAACTCAGGTGCGTCAAAGAGTACCGAGGAGAAGCTTACTAATTCTCAGAGTCTCTCTGAAATCATTCAGGCATCAAACGTGATTTCTCCTCCTGCTGCCGCTTCTGCTGCTGATCCAGTTACTAACGCTGAGGGCGCTAATTCTCTCGTACCAGGCGATGGTCTGTCGGAATCGGAGTCGGCATCAGACCACTCGAGAGAGCAATTGGGCAGTTCAGGTTCTGCTGCAAATGAGGACAAAACCACACCTTCAGCTAGCGAAGCTGAAATGGTATCAGAGAAGATGCCGGATAGTGGCGATGCTCAAACTCCTGCAACCGCAGAAGAGAAAGGTCTTGAGGTACCTGAAACACATTCAAAATCGATTAGTGTTGATGATGTTGGCCCAGCTAAGGCTAATTTAGACGGTTCAGTACCTTCTGTCACTCAGGTCCATAGTCAGGCTGTTAATTTATCAGGGGCCGGTAAAAATGGTGACCCCAATTCTGCCGGCAATGGTCAGGGTATCGCTATTCAGTCTCAATCAAATGCCCTACGTGACATGACTGATGGTGTAGTGCGTCACGAAGTAAACCTGTCGACTCTCCAGATCAACAAAATTCCTAATCAGGTTGTCAGACGATCCAAGCAATTCACTCTCAAGGAAGACGCCACTGTCGTTCGTGGTATGAATTATGCTAGAAGTCTTACTATGGGAGTTGTGTACCGTTTATTGTCCGAGGTTCTTCATAGACCACTGTACAGCATCAGGGACCGCTATAATGGGAAACTGCGACCTGGCCGGCCGAGAAGGATGGCTGCTGAGAACTATAGGCTAGAAATATATGATCTGACGGACTTCAAGGCGCGAGTCGATCAACTATTAGCTAACCATCATCAGAAGAAGAAATTTACACCTGAGGAAGACATTTTACTGATGCGCTTCGTTTATTTTTCGTCCAGTACTCCTCTCATGAAGTCTATGGGTAGTTTTCAGCCGCTTGAGCATCTTTGTGGAAAGTATCGTTCCAGTGGTTCATGGCTGGCACGATGGACAAAACTGGCCGGAGATCAGGAGTACCTGGATTCCAGAATGGCCCAGGTACGCTCGCTTGGCCCAGTTGCCGCGGCCGACTTTGATATCTTTATGAATATCCGACACTCTGAGACAGCTGGCCAAAATGGCCGAATCCATTATCAGGCTAAGGTTCTTGATGAGGATGCTGATATGTTTGACGAAGAATTCAGTCGTGAAGAAGATGAACTGTTGATGAGATATGCCGGCGTTATATACAATGAGTGGGAACTGCTGCATATTGACTCGTTTCGGCGCTTGGAGAATTTGTGCCATCACAAGAAAACCGCCGCGGTATGGTTCAGGCGATGGTCCAAGCTTTGCTCATCCGCCAACATTGATGATAATGTTCAAGAGGCCCTCAAAAAGGGCCCAGTACGTGCGAGTGACTTCGATGCTGTATACCCTTATGTTAACCCGATCAGGACAAGTCTCATTGCCGATTCTGGGTCAGAGCATGATGATGAATCTGCCGGACGTTTGCCGACACCTGAGTTGAGCATTGACTCGCCCGGTCAAGTCAGCAAGATCCTGAACGGGCATAGTATGGAGCTCGATGAGTTCACTAGTAATCGGTACAGTCGTGGAGCTGCTTCCAGCGATGAGGAATTTGCATCACAAAATGACCCGCGAGGGTCCTTGATCAAGAGGGCTGGGATTTTCCCCAGTAGCTATGTTCCGTCACCGAAGAGAGCTCGGGCAGCATCGCCATCTAAACCAGTAGATACTGTTATTCCTGATTCAGAGTCTGAGGATGGAGCGGAGAATTCGGAAGACGGAGACAGAGTTGATTTTAGCGAGTATTTCAAAGCTCCGAATGTGGTGGTGGCGCTGCCAACAGGCTGGCGTGATGCCATTGAAAAGGCTTATGAAGAGATGGATATAGACAAGATTGTCTCCCTCTATCGTAGACTGTTCCCAGCGGCTGAGCCTGAACTCGTGTTAGCTGTTTTGGATATAACAATGCATGATTTGGAACTCTCGATTTTGGTTATAGCGTTTATGCTTAGTGAAAATCCCTGTATACCTGAGCTTGCCGGGGTCTGGACACCAGAAGATGATGCCAGACTGGACAGCGATGAAGAAGACATGGAGTTCTTGATCGCAAAACATGGCAAAGAGAACGTTTCTCAGCGACGAGATTTCATAACCATGAGAGATGCTCCCGAGACTCAGATTTAAACATGGACGAAGAAATATTCTTGTTGATAATTGACCTTGATATGACGAAATGATGCCACATTACTATTTAAATAACTTAGAACCTATTATTTAATAACTGTATTATATATTTATCCCCTTTTTTTGCTGGGTTTTATTTGGTCTTAACTATCCTAACCACCGCCAACATTAGGAGGTCGAACTTCTTCATGCACCTGAATAACCTCCCGCGACAGCAGTTGACGCAGCTCGTCACTGATCTGTGGAAGTGCGTGCTTGCTCTCTTCGCTCTCCTCAGGATCCTTCAACCGCCGATCAGTCATATCAACAGTTTTCTTGAACCGGTTAAAGAGCATCTCAGCTCGGATCAGGATATCATCAAGGTCTAAAGTCATAGATAGATCATTCATGTACTTTAGAATTTCATCAAACTGTTGCAGATCTTTCATGATAATATCTTTGTTTTTGTCGAGAATAGCTAATGCAACAAACAAATGGAACTGACTAGACAAATAATCAGTCCAAAGCACTTCCCATAGCCTCAACACATCATCCCACTCGAATTCGCGCTTATACCAAACCAGCAGCATGCGGAAAAAGAAGAAGAAGTGTGTTGAGTCAGCTCGCTCCAGATGCTTGTAAAGTTTCGGCAGCATTAACTGAACCAGATGGTCCAATGTGAGAAGCTGCTGCCTCATACCGGACTGATCCCGCAGAAAGTTTCTCTCCATCCGCTCCATAAAGTTGCAAAAAGCCCAAAACGCAACAGCATCATCCTGGAAAACAACATATAGCGGCGATAGCAGATCGCTCATGCCCTGAACGTAGCCCAAATTAACATTGTACTCATTGTATGTAATGAGCATATCCTTGAGCTGCTCTAAATGCAAATTGATCCCAGTAAATCGGCTGTCGGGGTCTGGGTGCGGCATATCAGTATCTTGGAAGATGGCTATGTTTCTATCAGTTCGATGAACATCTTTCTCTATTCTCGATTTCTGGTCCCTCCAAAATTCGTCTGTCTTCTGACGCTCAACGTCATCCCACCATTTCCCTTTATATCTATAGTATTCATTCCGCTTCTCAGACAAGATCGATCGCCGTTCTTCCGTATCACTCTCCCATGAATAAAATCCTAACAGAAACAGCCATGCCTCTCTCCTTATCGATGGAGAAAGTCCTCCATGAAATATCCTTTCCTTGACCTCATTCACAGTTATGCATAGCCGGCCAGTGTGGTCAAAAAATTCATTCCATTCAATCTCTCCAACCGGGTTCCGCCTTTCAATATCATAGTCGACAGAGAGTAACTCAAAATCACCAACAACACTACCAAAAACATCTTGTGTACCATCATTCCAGACAACTCTACTTCTTGATCGCTCAGCTTCCTCTGCGACGTGTAACGCCCATTTGGCAAGATACACCCGTGCACTTTCAAAGTCGTCACCAATCCGCTTGACCTCAGGTTTATTCAACATCACCTTGACAGGACTTGGTGACTTGTCGACCAAGTTCTGTGCAGCACGTCGTGAAAGTCGGGTGACTTGCGCAAGTTTCTCCAGTACTGACCATTGCGCTTCTTTGAAGGCGCGCGAAAATGGGCTTTCTTTAGAGCTCCCCACCACTAAACTGGCAGGTACCTTGGGACTGAAGGATCTTCGGTCTTCCTCATCTGGATTTACTAGAATAATTGATGATTCCAAAGTGGATCTTTCCAAAACTGCATAGTTCTGGAGCACTTGCATAAATTGGTCGCCACCCCAGAATAGATCGTCGCCGTTTGCAAAGGGGTTAAAGTCCTTGGTGCGCTGCTTCTTCTGCAATATTGTACTCTGGGATTCTGAATCATGGAAAAACAAAGTAGGCAGTGTTTCTTCAGATCTGGTATGCAAGATGATGGATCCCCACCACCACCCCAGCGAAGGAGGCCTGGCCTGAATGGAATATATATTTCCGATCGGTACGGAAAAGACATATGACGAAATTGAAGACATCGGCGGCAAACTGATAAGGTTCTGAGATATCGCCGCTGAGCCACTATCAGAAGGAATTGTCTCGATAGTGTCAGTGGCAATATTATTGACGGGGTCCAAATCAACCTTCACATAAACCCTCTCCTCAGCCTCAGCGAGTAAATGCTCCGGAACCCAAGACAGGAGGATCTCTTTATTACTTGCATTCTTCGGTTTGACTAAGGCAAGGTACCCCGGAATGTTATCCTTTGCAGATGAGGTAGGATGAACATAGACCTACACACGAGGTTAGCTGCAAGAACCTAAAGGCATATATATATATATATATCCCATAAGTTACCTTTGATTTGGAGAATAACAGTTTTGCTTTATTGTTATTAGACATGATCACAACGTAAGGTGTATCTAACCCGTCCTCTGTCTCGTATTCCGAGAGTGGCGAGTAGCAAAATGGTTGGTCAATAGCCGTAGTCATACAATAGAGGACGAGTTTGCTGCGCAGGGAAAGAGGTGGGCTGCTCTGTACATACGTAGGGAAAAGCTAATAAAGAAAAGGCTAGGGTTTGCAATGCATCACTTTGTGCGCGGTCCCGAGCCGCACGATCTGCTATCAGAAAATATCAATCCTGGAGTTATTGTGGCAAGCACTTTAAGCATTTCTCTTGTCGAGAGTATTTGAAGGGCCACGATGCAGAACTATAGCAATAAAGCTTCTAAAACGTCTGTTGCTTAGTCGAAGATTTCACACAATAAGGCCATAGAATTCTGAAGAGTGATTGCTACATATTCCAAGCAGAGCCTAAACAGCTGTCATAAGCCAACGCCATTTTCTAAAATGAGTTCCAGGACTCTTATAATGGAACTATATACTATATCTATATATTCAGCTCTAGTCAGAATCCTAGATTCTTACCTGGATGCCCTCGTTCCATTCTGACCCTCATGGTCGTGTTCTTTCCGCCTCGGTTCCGAAATCAGAGTAAAGTAAGCCGAAAGTCCGCAGTGTTGCCGGAACTCATCTCCACAATTTGAAAAGGCTTCCCTGTTTTCAAACGTCTAGTCCAGCCCAATTAAACCCCTTACTCTGTCAGAATGTTAAGATTGCGAGCATTAGATTCTAGAATAGGGTCCAGGTTTCTCTCGACCGCAGCCAAACAAGACCAAGTCAACTCGCTGGCAGTCATTGGATCTGGACAAATGGTAATAATGTCCCCACTACATCCATTTCTTATCGATTCTGACTAACACTATACAGGGTGTTGGCATCGCATACGTAGCAGCAGCTAATGCTGGGGTTAATGTACAGCTTGTGGATAGTTCTGAGGCATCGCTCGCTAAGGGATCAAAGTTCATCGGTAAGCTGAGTTGAATCGATCAGAATTAACAGGACTCTAACTTCGTACCTATAGAAAAACTCCTGCAGAAAAATATTTCGAAGGGAAAGTTAACTGAGGATCAGGCTAAGGACATTAAGTCAAAGATATATCCTACCTCCAGTCTAGCAGATGCTGCTGGCAAGGTTGACATGGTCATTGAAGCGGTGCCGGAGATTCCTGACCTCAAGTTCAAGATCTTTAGCGAACTTGCCAACATCACGAAGGAACACACTATCCTCGGCTCAAATACTTCATCGATCAGTATTACAAAGATTGCTGCTTCTGCAAAAGGCGCTGAGGGCCGAGTGATTGGCGCGCACTTCATGAACCCGGTTCCTGTTCAGCCTGGTGTGGAAATCATCTCTGGACTGCAGACTACACAGGCCACATTGGATAGAACTTTGGAATTCGTCAGCCGGATGAAGAAGCTTACTTCGACTTCTCAAGATAGTCCAGGGTTTTTGGCGAATCGAATCCTCATGCCGTATATCAATGAAGCAATCATTGCACTAGACACTGGCATAGGGCAAAAGGAGGATATCGACAGTATTATGAAGAATGGCTGTGCTATGCCTATGGGGCCGCTGGCACTGGCAGACTTTATTGGACTAGATACTTGCCTCGCCATCATAAACGTGCTTTATCGGGACACGGGAGACTCAAAATACAGACCCTCAGTGCTTCTACAAAAGTATGTCGACGCTGGATGGTACGGAGTGAAATCTGGCAAAGGCTTTTATGACTATCCTCCTAAATAATGCAAATAGGCGAGATAAAAAACATAGGAGGTTTTCTTCCTAATTTACATAGAAACACACACGCGCAAAAATAAACAAAGAAAAAATTAAGTCATATTACAGCGATGCTACTCAAGCTGTTTCCTCGGTCTTTATAACTGGCTCGTCGGGTAAAGGCTTGCTTGCAGCAATGGACTCTGATTTTAGCTTTGCTTCTAGCTCCTTGAGCTCCTGCTCACGTTGTAAGAGTTCAGATCGCTTTTGAGCAATCTCGTCTTGAACTCGCTGCTCAATAGCACGAAGCCTCTCCTCTTCGAGGCGTAGTTGTTCCTCGCGAGCGAGATAAGAGACGGAGGTCATTGAATCATTTTCAACGCCAGGAGTGCCACGACGAGACGATCGGCTTTCACCAGCAGGAGAGCTTGATCTGCTAGGTCCATCTCTAGACAACTTCTCAGTTCTGTAATTCTCGTATAAGAAATCATTGGTAGTCTCTTTCAAGTCGGAGAGATGGGTCTGCAAAAGCACATCCTTAAGAATTGGAAAATCAGAGGCATTGGGGTCTTCAACACTGATGGAGCCCCATGGATACTCACGCACGCGGTAAGACCTGCCACCGTCATGCACAATTTTCGATCCACCTATAATAGCGAATGGCAAGGATTGTCTCAAAGACGAGTTTTGATTTGCAACTTCCTCGTCACTGTCCGAGTCGTAGGGGAAGTGATATATCGGGATACTATAATGCTCAATGTCTTCCATAATGAGTTTCTTATTCAGAATCAATTCGTCTTGAGTTAGGGAGTCGGCTTTGCATATTACAGGGATAATATTGACCTTGGCTGCCAAAAGTTTCATGAACTCCACGTCAATTTCTCTGAGACCATGGCCCGTTGCAATAATGAAATAGATCAATGCATGGACCCGGTTATCAGTGAACCTGGGATTCCTCCTAATTCGAGATTCCTCTGATAAGACATCGTCGAATTGGCGTTCAATGTAGCTGGAAATGTCGTGGAAACTAAAAATACCCCGATTAGCCAAATTTCAGCAACGACTCAATGGGCACTGCGGGCATATCAAGACTTACCATACAGTATTGTCGATATTGTCGCCGAAACCAGGAGTATCTATAAAGGTCATGGAGATGTTGCCATTGTTCTCATCGGCAATCTCTTCGGTTATAGTCTCAAATCGCAACCCTGGCTCAAGATGCGCAGAACCAGCACCGCCAGATCCCTCGGCCAGATCTACTACTTCTCGATCGCAAAGAGTGTTGACAAAGGTTGATTTACCACTACCGCTAGGCCCGCATAGCATTAGAGTAAATCGAAACCCCTTCTTCTGAGAACGCTTCTGCCGTAGCTAACGTGTTTTAATAGGTTAGGCGCTCCACCACGAACACACACGAGGAACAACATTCTACCAAACTTACCATTGCAGCAGAGGGCACTCTATTCATGATATAAAAGAAAACTTCGAATTTCCTGATATGTCCAGCCTATCAAAAAATAAAAACACCGGGCCCAGTTAACGCGTGAAACTATGAATCAAGGAAGATTATAATTTTTCGACGCGAAAAGTTGGAAGGTATGTGTGTTTTCAAAATCCACCATCCCCCTGGGAGAAAATAAGCCCAGCACGCGAAAAACTACGTACAACGGCTTCAGGACAAGATCTAACTGAGATCCGGGCCGTTAAAGTGGAGCTTAGCCAAACTTTAACTCTAATATCAGCTCTTTATTACACAGTTCGTCAAAAATATTATAAAAATCATTATGCATGCGTCTAAAACAACAATATATCATCACCCCTCCCAAAACCCAGGCCTTTTCATGTCATTGCTGCAGCATCAGCTAGAGCTCATCTTCATCGATCTCATTATAGAGAGGCTCGCCCACCTCCACTTCTTCAGGTGCGTGATCTGACGCTATGTCTGTGATTGGAGTCAGTAATAGCGTGAATACGAATAGCACACTAAACCCAATGGCTACGATAAAGAAAACTGTAGCCGGATGTGTTGCGGCAGTGCGATTGAAGATCGTTAGGAATATGATAGGAGCGATCACCTGAGAGAAATTCGTCAGCAGACTTAGTGCTCCAAACAACTCAGCTACTGCACCCTTACCGGCGTGCTTAATCAGTGAGTTCTTGGATGCAGGTCCCATGACTCCCGAGAGACAGTCTAAGCCAACACCTAAGTAGTAGATTGCACCAGAGGTAGCGGAGCCCAAGACGCAGAATGCAATGATAGCAGCAATCAGTCCCAGCCTGATTAGTGTTGCGTCAACCGAATCTAGTTTCCAGGCACTGACGTACCATAGCTGACTGAGTGTTTTAAGCAAAACAGGGAAAACAATCATTAGAACCACAGTTCTCAAAATGCCGAAGAGCGACAGCAGGTATCCTGTCTCCACGGAAGTCCACTGAAACTTTAGCTCGGGATACATGATCAGAATCGACTGGATTCCAATCATCATATCAGTGGCGAGACCTACCACCGCCACCAGGATCCAGGCATTAAAGCGG
The DNA here is from genome assembly GCA_030555955.1 of Diddensiella transvaalensis. Taxonomy (NCBI): domain Eukaryota; kingdom Fungi; phylum Ascomycota; class Dipodascomycetes; order Dipodascales; family Trichomonascaceae; genus Diddensiella; species Diddensiella transvaalensis. The sequence continues at coordinate 139,859 of JANIVV010000017.1, read as the reverse complement.
TCTCTCATTCTAGGCAAACCTTTGAACGACAAAACTCGAAGAGGCTTGAAGATATTGGCAATATCAGCAGCTCTTCTCCACCATGACCATTCACTAGCTTGCTGTGACAGAGACGTGTGGGACATGCGGGACATACGTCTGGCCTTGTTAGATCTTGACTCGGGAATCAAGAACATAATGAAAAACACAAACGCCAGCTCCGTGGAGACAACAATGGACTGAATAAACACCACTGAGTCGAACTTTTTCATCAAATAGCTGCCAGCAAGGGGTCCCAGTGCAATGCCGCCAAAAGTCGCTGCATCCATCATCGCCAAATACTTTGATCGATGCTTCGGCTTGATACAGTCACTGATATATGAGGTGTTCAGAATGGCCTGGCCCACAGATGCGCCACCCAGTCCTTCAATTACATTGGCAAGCCAGATCAGGCGATAGTCAAACTTGTGTGAGTACCTGAAGCACAGCAGTACAATACTATCCGATACAAGCTTGAAAGAAGCATTCAAAAGGTAGATTGGTATTCTTCCCGTGCGATCAGATACTGCACATATTCTGGGCAGCACCATAATACCCAACAAGCCTGAAACAACACTGATAACTGTAATAAATGATGCAAACATTGCAGCAACGTCCGCTTGCTTGCAACGAGGATCTTTGTCATGGCCCAAGCTGTCATTAAGCTCGTGAGACTTATCTGGGAAGTGGTATCTGCAAATTAACTCCATCATTGCGTCTATGGTGGGCGTAGTGCACATAAGCTGGACAAATATCGTCACAAACGTTCCTACCATCAATAATTTGGGAGCTGGGCGCTTCCTCCAATGCATATCCACATAGTCGTCATTCAGACTCTCATTGTCATAGTCAGAGCCATCGTCGTTGCCTTCATCTTCGTCGTCAATCGCCGTTTCAGAAACCCCAACGCCACTGCTCTTCGTGCCGAGGAGTGGACGGTTTTCTTCAGCCGCTCTATTAATAGCGGCTTCAAACAGCTCCTCTTCAGCTATTTCGTCCTGGTAACTTTGCATTTTGGCAAATAGTAGAGGAGGTCTTCTAATCCTATACTCAGAAAATGCTTAAATTCCTAAACAGGCCTCACCCCGACTGATTCGAATATATTTTGTGTTGGTTGTTATCTATGTTGTGATAATTTTCTTGCGTTTGCCATCTGCCGATCACCGCCCAAACGCTCACGATGGTGCCGTGTTGCCATTTGTTTTATCTGCTTGCACAACAAGAAACTTGACAGTGCGCGCCCTGGGATAAGCACAGTCGAGACCCAGAATTTAAGCAGTAAGAACGCAGCATTACATTAGATTACTATATGATATTATGAATCTCACGTTTGAAATGCCGTATATATGTATATATATATATAAAACATGCAGCCCCATATCTATATGGAGCCGTACGGCGACTCAGGGGTAGCCGCATCTTGATCCGTGAATCTGGCCTGTTCCGATGCATTTTCTAGACTGGTCTGGCCGTAATTATGGATAGACCGGAGACCCAATGAGACAACAGCTAACGAAGTAAGAGTGCCGGCCGCAATCTCAAACACCATGCGTGGCCGGGTCTTGATGGTGAGGGTGAAAATGCGCAGAAATATTAGAGGAGATATAGTCACTCCAAGGTTGGTTATCAGGCTGAAAGCTCCCAGGAGCTCGCCTACCCCATCCTGAGGAGCATGCTTGATAATTGCGTTTTTGGCGACTGGAGACTGGATCCCCGCTAGCGACTCAATCACCACAGACAGAAGATAGAGGGTGCCAGTTGGAGCATAGCCGAAAGAAAGCATGCCCAACGCGCCTATCAGTAGACCGCAGCGGATAAATATCATATCCACAGCATCTATGCTGTCATTCTGAGTGGGTAGCCATGATCTACATAGCTTAAGCAATGTGGGAGTAATTGCCCCTAGAGTGATAACTCTACAGACTCCAAATAGCGACAGCAGGTAGCCTGTTTCGATAGACGTCCACTGGAACCTGAACTCGCCATAAATTAGCAGGATTGGTGCAATTGCCATTAGAGTCTCCTGCGCTGTTGCTGTCATTACCACAAGTAACTGGCCATTTCGTCTTGCGATCGGCGACTCGATGTGCTTGAAAGTAAGCATCTTCAGAGGTCTAAATATGTTCATAGTGTGTAGAGACTGCTGCCAGCCTGGATAAGAAGCCCTTCGTTCATTTCCGGCATTGTAAACAGCAATTGAATTGCGCCTCGAGCGCAGTGGCCGAGATTCAATCACTAATAACACGACAAGCAGCAAAAACAATACACCCATGCTTACTGAAAGCATGAATAGCTTCGCAAGTGAACCAAACTCTTTCAAGAACAAACTAGCCAAAGTCGGTCCCACCGCCATGCCACCAAAAAGAGCCGAGTCAAACATGCCCAACGTGCCAGCCCGCTCGTGCGACTTGACACAGTCAGCCACAAACGCAGCATTGATAATCTGAACAATCGCAAAAGACGCACCCAGTCCCTGGAGCATCGAGGCGAACAGCAGCCAATGGTAGTCCACAAGATCAGGGAACTTGATGCAGGTAATCACCGTGAGCTCAGCACAAATCTCACACAGCCCACACCATATCAAAACCGGCTTCCTGCCATGCCGGTCCGAGAAAGCAGCCAATCTAGGTGCAGTGATGACCGACAGACCGCCTGTCACGACGGTCCTGTAGGAGGCGAAAGCAGCAGCCAGCCCTGTAACTTCCGCCTGCCTGCACCTGGGGTCGGACTGGATTTTGTGGATTAAATCGTCATCTCCAGTGGTCGGGAACTGCTTCCTACAGATAAGCTCAATCATTACATCGAGCATTGAAGGCAGTACCATTGCCTGACCTAGGACGAACATGAAAAACGCAATCACAAGCAGATACGGCGACGGCCGCTTGACCAAAGCCAAATGCGACATGAACCCGCCATGGCTGTTCCCACCAATACCATATTCAAACAGACTATCCTCGTCGTCGTCGTCGTCCTCATAGTAGTCGCTAGAAGACCCTAGCGTAGCCGTTGTTTCTCGTTCACTGTATCGGATATCAGCTCCCGGGTGGGGGTTTTTCGCCGACTTCGATACTGCGGCGATGTGATGATGATTCCGCTCAACGGTGTCGTTCACGGCGTAGTCGAATGCCACATCTTCTTCTGCCAAAGTCATTTTAGCTGTGAGTCCTGGCTGGCAATCCTGGCTGGCACGAACAGCGGGATTGAAAGGCAAAAAAGATGCTAGAGCAGCCGGGGGGTGGGGGGGCAAGGGAGGTTGAAGGAGAAAGATAGCAAGCAGAAGGCACACCTCCCCGTTGTCCTGTTATCACGACTGTCGATTGTTAATAATTTGATTACCGGCAGTTAGTGTGTAGTATTTTGGGTGCGGAATCCGCTTGTCGGGAGAGCGAGTGTGGGATGATCTGTTTAGCTGGCAAAAGCCGCGCCGCACAAGTTTGTATGTGAAGTCCCAATGTTTTACTATTGCTCGATCTGGATCAAACTAAATTGTTCTGCTTTAGTCCTTTACATCTAGAGTAGGCATGGACTCTACTGGACGGCCAACGAAACTCTCGTTCGTCTCGAAGCATGTGCTGAAGAGGGCTGCCGCTTTTGCATAAAATCCGGTAGTGTCGCCAGTGATTGCTTGGGCGATCATCAGCGAGCGCACGCTCTTGATACTATGGACCTCGTATTTCTTGGGCCCGTTAAGAGCCTTGTCCACTGCGAACTGGAAGGCAGCGCCGGGGGACTCGATTTGGAAACTAGTGATTCGCTCCACAACGATTCTCGGCCGCTTCTGGGCGATGTATAGAGCAGCAGTGACAGTCCAAAGGTATCTCAGAAGAGTTAGATGAGTCTCAGATGGCAGTAGCTCTTCTGCCTGCGGATGGAGAATGATCTCTGCGAGCTCTGCTGCGCTGGTCAGTACATGCAGCAGGAAAAAGTCGAAGCGTGGATCTTCATCTCGGTGAACGGCCGCAAGAAGCAAGGCACCGACATAGAGCATGGACTTGAGGGTTTTCTGCACATCGGTGATCTCTAGTCTCTGGCCATAGTAAGCAACCTTCTCGGGAAACATGTCTGTCATGTTTGTCAAGGCAAACTCTCTAGGAACCTTAAACTTGCCATCAAAAAAAGCGTCGTTGCGGATCTCGTTGAGAATCTCCACGGGATCGTCAGTAAGGCTCATCACCTCAGGCTTAACTGTGGCATGCGTGCCAAAAAAGTCCCAGTACTCAGTTGCGGCGAACGTCAATGTTTCAACAGCCAACATAGGATTATTTGTCTCCAATGCGAACCCTAAATGGATCACAACGTGTAGTAACCCTCCAAAGAACCCAGGGATCAGATTATACTTCTTTCCAAGTAGATACTCCTTGACAACTGCCTTCCAGTTATCGGGATTTACTCTAATCTTGTCGCTGAAGTACTTATAGTAAGCATGCTGATATTCCTGTTCACCCAGATGCTTAAGGACATTCTCATCTGTGATCTCTTCTGGAGAATCATTTTCCCACGAATCCAATCTGTTATGCAGGTGCTCATACAAATGCGATACCTGCTCCTTGGTGCCTCCTAAGAAGTATGCAGTCGCGAGTAACTATGTGAGAGAATTAGCTTGAGCCTTCAATATCTTCAAATACTACAAAACACTCACATGAGGCATATGATTATGATACTTGCGTTCAAAGAATAGCACGGAATAGTTCACACTATTCTCATACAATAGGTCCTCAAGCACCTTGGCAGCCTCATCGTTAGGTGCAGGGATACAATTGAATTTGAACCCGAGCCCGTCTATTCCACCATTCTGCACAATTCTTCTGAGCACCGTCATTCTCTTTTGTGATAAAGTATAACACGAGGCCTGTGGGTATTTATATCCAAAATATAATCACTCGAAGGAAGGGGCCCATTGACATTCTGCAGGGTCCTTTCCGCCAGGCCCAGATCTGAGCATGCGGGAGCATTCAATCGACGCGTTCTGATAGGACCATGCGCAACTGGACGATCATATACGCCGCAGTGCAAATCCTGTTAAATCCGCTGGAGGTTCAGGCAGTTCAAGATGTTGAAAAAGCTTAAAAGCCCTCTAGTTTTCATCTGTCAGAGATCGGTAACGACACTGATAACTCAAGATAACTCATAAGAACAGTTCATGCCCAAACTCGTGACATGCAAGCCATTTTACCATAAAAATAATTCATACGAAAGCTTGGTTACCAATTCTGTACTCATGACTACCATTATCCCGCTCTCTAGGTCTAGATATCATTTGTCTGTGAGCCAGCGCTTTTTTGCGGATACCTCACAAGACCGCTCCCTAGCAAAAACCCGCAATATCTTCTTTAGCTAAATTATAGAGTACGGAAGATTTACGCCACAGCCTCATTACCAATGTTGTAGTCATCGTTACCATTATCGTGGCTCTTGAGTCTAGATGGTTTGACGAGTTGAAAGATCGGAATTCCCCAGTATACGGTGGAGTTTCCCTTCCTATGCGGAGTTTTCAATCGAAAAGCGAGTTGCGTGTAGCTATCTGCCGATATCGGGACACAAAAATTCGAACGAAAACTCTCGAAAACAAGCACCAAATGATGATAACTAGACAGAAGAGACATAATGTCAGACGATAATAAGATTACCCCAGCATCCAACGTGCTAGGGACTCTTGGTACAGTGTTCTGGTGTATCCAGTTGATACCACAAATATATTACAACTGGCGACGGAAGAACTGTGAAGGACTACCGCCAATAATGATGCTTCTATGGGCCCTATCCGGGGTTCCTTTTTCTATTTATTTTATTGTTCAGCAGTCCAACATTCCGGTTCAGGTACAGCCCAATGTGTTTATGTTCTTCTGCACCATCTGCTGGGCACAATGCATGTACTACCCTCCGAAGAGCGTTCCGAGGTGGAAGGTTCTTGTAGCGACCGCAGTTGCCATGATTATATTCGCAGGTGTAGAGGTCGGTTGCATTATTCCCTTCAGGCCGTTATATCGGAAGGGAATTACTTGGCCGGTTACTTTGGTGGGTGTGATTGCAGCTGTCCTGCTTGGGGTCGGATTGCTGCCTCCATACTGGGAACTATATAAGCGAGGAGGCCGAGTGGTGGGAATTAATTTCATATTCCTGGCAATAGACAGTACCGGAGCATTGCTGAGTCTGCTGAGTCTGGTTGCGCAGCGTGGGAAGCTGGATGTCCTGGGCTGCATCTTGTACATTGTTATCCTGGTGCTTGAGGGTGGCATATTCATTTCGCAGGCGATCTGGCTCCTGAGAACATACGGATCGCGCAGGAGACAGAGACATGAAGCGACCTCTATCGATACTAGCGTCGAGGAACATGAAAGCAGCCCGCTGGAGGAGAGTAACGATGTCATTACAGAAACTAAAGCGGCTTTGTAAAGTTATAGATAATTACTAGAGTTAATCCATCCGTGCCATCTCACGTGCTATCCATTCTCGCTCTATTGACCTACTCCTGGAGTTAGTTAAAAGAATATGCATCATCTGGCAAAAAAAACGAACGTACTTGACAAAATGATCTAGATCCCACTCTTCATCCAATAAATGCTGCACTCCGGCGGCCCAAATGTAGACAAACGCGTTAACAGTCTCACCGGTCGCACAGTCCTGTACTGACAGCAGCTTGCGTTCGTACTGATCTCCTTCGAACTGATCTAATCGCTCAAGGTTGGCAGCAGTCAAATTATATACAACAGTACCTACAACCTTGCTGCTGTCTTTGTCCATTACAGCCGGGTATTCCTCATTTTTCAGCTTAAATCTTCTGTGGTTCTGCAGAATAGCCGAGTGCACCACAATATCCTGGGCTAATGTCGAGTTATGTCCTGAGATTACGCTGGACAGCACGTTTGGCGACATTAATGTCCCGTAGCTACACCACTTAGTATACCCTTAATACACCAGTCCGGGTACTAAATTGGACTTACAAGAAGCATGCATCCGTTTTGGTCATTCGTCCTTATCAGTAGTGTATTACGGCAAATTTCAGATAAATTGTTCAGTGGGACTGGATGGCAAAAGCAGTTGCCCCGGCATGCATGTCAAACGCATCTCACGACGATCATTTTTATCTCAACCTCGCCCCTGAGGATTCCCAGTCAGAACTCGGCTTCACTATGAGCAAATTCCAGCTGGGCGGGGGGTAAACGATTTGATTGCATCTAAGCACATTATAATCATCCGGTACAACAAGCCGTTTCTGGGCGTATTCTTGTTGAGCACAACAACGACAACAACCACAACAACAAGCAATTCTTGAGATTCTATATGCTTTTAACAGCTCTACTAAGTTCAAGTTCTCAATATATAGATACTCATCAAGATCAAAACATTGCGGCGCCTTGTGGTGTCGATCAATGTTCAGTCACTCACTCTGCCCTGGCTAGCACTATATTGGGAGCGGGTGGTGGTGGAGATAGTTATAGTTATATTTTTTTTCACCGCACAAACATCATCTTAGTTCGGAGAAGAATGCACTGGTAAAGAGGGTCAGCTTATTCGATTGTTGAACCAGATTAAATTTTCAAAAAAGAAGGAAGCAGAAAAGTCAGATCGCTTGATATCTGAGCCATTTCTTGGAAATGGGGTAAGTTCGTTGTTTGTTTGTTCTTAAGTTCAAGATCATGTATACTGACATCTCTTGTTAAGAGTGCCAGCGTTATTCAGATGGCTGTCAAGAAAATGTCCAAAGATCATTTCGCAGGTTATTGAGGAACCTTCGGCTCTTGTAGATGGGGTCGAATATCCGGCTGACTATCGCGGCAAAAACCCAAACGGAGAACTGGACAACCTCTATCTGGATATGAATGCTATTGTACACCCATGTACACATCCGGAGGGCCGCCCAGCGCCAGAGACTGAGGATGAAATGATGCTGGAAGTATTCAAGTATACTGACCGCGTTGTTTCCATGGGCAGGCCCCGTAAGGTGCTCATGATGGCCGTTGATGGTGTGGCACCCAGAGCCAAAATGAATCAGCAGCGATCAAGACGATTTCGTGCTGCTCAGGATGCAAAGCTCCTAGCAGATGCAAAAGAGCAGGCTATTGAGGAGGCAGAACTACGAGGAGAAGCCATCGATGCTGCAATCAAGGGCAAGAAGATATGGGATAGTAATGTAATTACACCAGGTACTCCGTTCATGGATACACTAGCAAAGTCTTTGAGGTATTGGGTGGCGTATAAACTAAACAACGACCCGGGCTGGAAAGATTTGAAGGTTATAATATCTGATGCGACTGTTCCCGGTGAGGGTGAACATAAGATCATGGAGTTTATTCGTAGCCAGAGATCCGATCCTAGTCATGATCCCAATACTAGCCACTGCATCTATGGTCTGGATGCAGATTTGATTTTCCTGGGTCTTGCAACTCATGAGCCTCATTTCAAGATCCTTCGTGAAGATGTGTTCGCTCAGGACAACAGAAAACGCCGCCCGGGTGGAGGTGGGTTTGCTCTGACCCCAGAGCAGCAGGAGCGTGCTGCGCAGGAAGAGGAGGTTGAGAAGGCTAAACCGAAGCCGTTTATCTGGCTGCATATTGATGTCCTTCGTCAGTACCTGGCAATTGAGCTCGATGTGCCACGCCTTCCATTTCCATTCGACTTTGAGCGTGCTATCGACGATTGGATCTTCATGTGCTTTTTCATTGGAAACGATTTCCTGCCCCATATGCCATCATTGGATGTGCGTGATAATAGTATTGATACCCTGACTGCGATGTGGAAACGATCGTTGCCTGAAATGAAGGGATTTATGACATGCGATGGTCAGGTAAATCTGGCTCGAGTTGAGGTCATGATGAAAGCACTTGGATCACAAGAAGATCAAATATTTAGGAAGAAGCGTGACCAGGAGCTACGAAGGCTGGAGAATGACAAGCGACGCAGAACTGAAAAGGAACAACGAGATGCTTACTACGACCAAATCAAGCCGGGACAAAGTAGGCAGAATGCAAATGTCAGTCTGAGTAAGAACAGAGGCGAGAGAGCACCAATTGCTCCACTGGAGAGTATGCCACTATATACCACATCAGGAGAGAGCGTTGGTAATGTCCACATGACAAACTCTGAGATTGTCGCGAACAGGAATGCTATCAACCTGGCTAATATGGCGAATAAGAATGCGGCACAGGAACTGAAGGCACAGCTTTTAGTGGGTGGTCTTGGTGGAGGCGATGATTCCTCAGCAGCAACACCTGCCGGGGATGATTCTGAATCACAGACCACCGGCGTAGAAGATTCAACAAGTGCTGTTCTTAGGAAAAGAAAACCTTCTGAGCCCTTAGAGAAGAACGATAATGATTTAGATGAACCAGATGATAATATCCGTCTATGGGAGCCAGGCTACAGAGATAGATACTACCAGAACAAGTTTCACGTGGCTCCAGATGATATGGAATTCAGACGCAGAGTGGTGAAGGACTACATTGAAGGTGTATGCTGGGTATTATTGTATTACTATCAAACGTGTCCATCTTGGAACTGGTATTTCCCATACCACTATGCACCATTCGCGCAGGATCTCACAGATATCGCTAACTTGGATATAAAGTTGGACCGAGGAGTACCGTTCAGACCGTATGAACAGCTCATGAGCGTGCTCCCTGCTGCAAGTGACCATACTCTACCTGAAGTATTCCGTCCGTTAATGAGTGACCCGGACTCTGAGATTATCGACTTTTATCCCGAAGATTTCCCTATCGACATGAATGGCAAGAAAATGTCTTGGCAAGGGATTGCATTGCTGCCGTTTATCGACGAGACACGATTGCTGGAGGCAGTACAAAAAAAGTATCCGCTCCTAACCGAGGCTGAGACTGCTAGAAATACCCACCAGGAAGAAATCTTGATGATTTCTCGGGAGAATAAGCTTTTCCCAGAACTCTCAGTGCTCTACAGTGATGATGGTAATGAAAATGTATCTTTCAGGGCCTACAAGGCAGATGGTCTAAGTGGGTCTGCTCATAAGGTGGCCTCATTCACACTCGATGGTACTCTTCGTTTCCCGTTATTATATGGCGAATGGCCTGATATCGACCCGGACTTGTCATTGGCTGTGGAATTTACCATGCCTAAGATGAGCCATTACCATAAGAGTATGCTTCTGCAAGGAGTAAAGCTACGAGATTCAATCTTGACGCCGGAGGACATCGAGAACGTGCGTAGTGGAGGTCGTCGGAATAACTACAATGGCAATTACAACAATCACCATAACAACAATAACAATGGATACTCGAATGGGTATTCTGCGCCAGCACGGCCTCAACAACGGTCTGGGGGATATCGCGCCTTCTTGGACAACCAGCAACATGGAGCGTATAACAACAGCAGTAGGTCCTACAATTCTCCAGAGCAGTACAATTCATACCAGCGCAGCGGCGGCTATAATAATAATAACAATAACAATTATAATCGACGGGATGGTGGTGGTTATCATGACCTACCACCTCCGAACCGCTCATCGACATACAATAGTGGCAACGGCGGTGGAGGGTCTTATAACTACAACTCGAGGGGAGGAGGAGGAAGCTATAGAGGAGGCCGATATCGAAATGGTGGTGGTGGTGGGCACCGTGGAGGAAATAATAACGGATTCTCGTATCATTAGCAGACTTGTATTTATCTAACTAACCTTCACCCTCTGTGATCTATAACCTCTCAAATCCAAATGTTGAGTCGATCCGATCTGTTGAGTCACCATTTACTAATTAGTCCAATATGAAATCCTTGCTAGAACACCGAGCACCGAATGCCGCAGATAAGGCTCAAAATTGCATAATAAAAAGTGATCTCGTAAATTTGCGGGCACGTTTAGAGATACGACGCTTCCGAAGCAGCGACGTCTGGTTTAGTCACGAAACTTGTTACTCTGTACTTTCTGCTCGCTAATCCGTTTTCCGTCAATTGTTTTGACGGTGATTTTTAATTTTATTACTCTTGACATATATTTTAGATCAGGATCTGATATATAATGGTGCAGGATATTGCTGAGGACCATTTCCCAGCTGGTGGCAAAGTCTGGACTACGCTGATCACCAATACCAAATATCTAACGGGCCTGTTGACGCTGGACTACTCTCTCAAGAAGGCCGGGAGCAAGTATCCGCTGATTGCCCTTTACACTGATACATTTGAACCTGAGGGCCATGCAGCGCTGGATAGACGAGGGATCTATAAACGCAAGATTGAATATCTGCTTCCCAAGGCTCCTAAAGACTACACCAAGGAGATCAGGTTCTACGATTGCTGGTCCAAGTTGCAACCGTTCTCCCTGTTTGAGTATGACCGGGTCGTGCAATTGGACTCAGATATGGTGGTGGTGTCTAATATGGACGAGTTGATGGACCTGGAGCTTGATGAGAACCATGCAGTCTTTGCCGCAAGCCATGCCTGCGTCTGCAACCCCTACAAGAAGGAGCATTACCCAGACGACTGGCACAGTGGCAATTGCGCATACACGAAGTACTCGCCAATCAATCAGGACAATGAGAAGCATGGGCATGTCTTCGGCCCAGCTTCCAGCACTGGTCTAGGCATATGCAATGGCGGGCTGCAGGTGGTTTCTCCGTCTAAGAAGAGCTATGAGAAAATTATGGCTGCACTTTCAACGCCGGAGTTGACCACCAGCTATGAGTTTGCGGACCAGTCTCTGCTGTCCGATGTGTTTGAGGGCAAGTGGGTTCCTTTGTCGTATAAGTACAATGCACTCAAAACGTTGAAGCTCATTCATAATGACATTTGGGATAATAATGAAGTCAAGAATATCCATTATATTATTAGTCCTAAGCCTTGGGATGTTCGTTTTTTGCCTGATAGAGAGAGTTACGATGATACAGATACATTCCAATTCTGGTTTGTGCTTGATGATGAACGTCTGATCAGAGATAAAGAGTCTGGAATCAGCGACGGATTCTAACTGTGATTTCTAATATCAGTTATTTGCTTTTGTACAGATATTTCTTCTGCTATTTCGACCGTTTAGTCTTGTTTATATTGTTTTGTTTGTTTTATTCTAGATAATATCGAGTTCGTCGTCGTCGTCATCTGCGAAATCGGCATTACTTTCGACGACAGAAGGCTTAGAGGGTGATCGAGTAAGCTTGACAGAACCGGCTGACTGTTTCTGAATCTTCGGATTTTTAGCAGCTTCAAATTTGTTACGACGAGTTGGATCAAACCCAATTTGACGGATCTTCTGCGGTGTAAATACCTGGAGACCAGGGTGTTTAGAGTATGGTGAAGATGATGGACTTAATTGGTCTTCGTTTTCACTGGCAATTCCTTTGGCTTCATCAATTGCTCGAAGTAGATATCCACCAGGCTTCTGGGCAAGACTGTGCCGTGTTCGGGCTTCATTTTCGATCATTTTTGCTCTTTTTGCCAGTCTTCTCTCCTTCTCATGTATATCAACACTTTCGTCATAGTCATCAAGTAGGACTCCTCTACCGGAACTATATATACGACCCTGATCTGCCCGGACCGCTACTGAGTCGGTCTGTAGTCCTCGCTTTGATGCTGTACTACCACCAGTGTAGTATGCTTGACGTAGACCATTTTTCTTTGGCGAAAACACCTTTGTAGGCGCCGAGTTGACTTCCGTCCTTCCGCGCTGCATTCGTCTCATCCCCACCTCAATGTGATATTCGCAATGCGTAGTCTTTGCCGAATTGATCCATTGAGTGCACTGAGTACCCTTCTTGGTTATGGCACTGCAAAGGCCAAAATCCTTTGCGCGCCCTAGCTCGAGCACGATGTCATCCTCACTGCTGATAGTAAGCCCAAAGGACTTTGTTTCAATTCCGCCTACCTCTGTAGCTATTGTGGTATAGGTTCCCGGGTTCAGGACTGCAATTATGCTTCCCTCGCGGATTTTCCAGAATTTATCGAATGCTGGGCCATGCATTGCTAACGGAACGTCAATTGACAAATCTGTCAGCGTTATCATAGCATACTTTCGGCCTTGTTTATTCAATCTCATTTGGTTGCGTCTCGCCACAATTCCAATTACAACATAATTGCTATACTGGGGTGCAGAGAATTCAGGTCCGACCACTTCCTTGAATACTCTCCGGACTGACAATACTTCCTTTTCTGAGAATTCTGATTCCAATTTGGCCTCCTCAATGTACCGATCAGAGTAGCGAATCTTAGTATGCTTTTCAATGTCATTATTTTCCTTCGTAGTAGTGGTAATTGCGCCTACATTACTAGGCTGTGAGAACCCTTGGATCCGCAGCTCAACCATGGATTGGATATTTGCAGCTTTATCCAGCCGCTTTTGTCTGCTAACCTCTAATTTCTTAGCAAAACTTTCATCTTCGGAGGCGCGTCTTAATGAAATCTGACTCGCTGTAGTTCCCTTATCGATACCCAGTTTTATCCGTGCTGGCGACACTGGGGGTGTTCTCTGCTCTGACAGTCTAACCAGTTCGCGAGGAGGGGATCTCAGTATTTCCGAATTCAAATTACTCTGTTTGGACGGAGAACCAGGCACTAGCAGCTTAGCTTCAGCTTCCTGCTTCTTCTTAGCTCTGGCTCGTTTAAGACCCTCACTCAGCATTGATCTCTCATGATCAAGCTGCCCAAGTCTGAATACTAAGCGTGTTTCTGTATTTGGATATTAAAAAAATTGTTCTCACATGAAAGTTCAAGTATCTTACCCTCGTCATCGCCGATATCCTCGGAATCACTGGTGATTTTGTCTTCATGTGCGCTCATGGCGCACTGATGTTGAAACACGCTTAAGTCCCGACGTGTTTTATAGCGAGATGACAGAATTACAGGTAACAAAAAATTATTTGCATTGACATATTATTAAAAGTGAAGTAATTGGAAGTAAGCGAAATGAGTAGATACGTTAGCATAATAAAAAAAGGAAAGGTCAGTTATTAGGCAGAGACTTCTTTTGGAAGCTCGGTAGCAGTGTCATGGACCTCCTCTGTGGCTTGCTCTTTCAAGGTAGTAGATTCAACAGTAGAGGCAGCGACCTGCTCTTCAACTTCCGCGCTCTTTTCGATTGTAGTTGGAGCGGTAGGTGTAGGAGCAGCCTTATATGTGGTGACCAGGTCAGGATTTCGAGGGCTAAACTCGCGGACACTTAGATCGGCTAGAGACTGAGTCGAGGTACCTCCATATTGTTTAGGAAGCCATTTGCCCATATCAGATGCCAAGGATTTTCCATCTGAAAGAACATGGAACTTGGCAGCAGTCTCCTTGGAAAGAAATGGTCTGACGAAACCAAACATCCACCCCATGATTGTGGGGACATTAACAAAATACTTCTGGTTGAGAAGCTCTGGATAATTGTCCTGGAACAGTTGTATAGTAGCTTTAGATGCAGCCTTGGTTGCACCATCCATTCTTAGAAAGCTGACATTGAAGTAATCGTGTACTTGAGCCATGTAACTTGTCTCTTCTTTTGTAAAGTCCAGCAGGGAAACCCCCTGCTCCATGATTCCAACACGCCATCTCAGAAATGGCTCTAGATCGCCAAATAGCTTTGCTCTATCATCGATCGCACCGTACAAGTTCCAGGTAGTAATTGAGCCGTCCTGGTTCGTCACGACGCCAATTTTTTCAAGCTCCTGCTTATGAGTGTCCTTGAAGCCAGCACTTAAAGGATTGAACTTCTTCCTCCATTTGAGAGTTTTCAACAACTGTATTTTGGCCTCTGCAAGTTCATACTTGTTTGCTTCCAGAAACTTTCGCAGAAGACGTTCCCCGATGACTTTGCCGTTGCCTTCAGTAGCTGCAACGAGGCTGAGGATATCGTATCCATACAACTCAGAGTGGTCAGCCGATTTGACTATACTGGGGATTTCCTTGACGAAGCTTTCATAAATCAATTGCTTCTCCACTTCGTTCTTGCTCATTGTGCAGATGAAGAAATGTGGAATTTATCAGTGGGAAAATAAATATCTCTGGCCAAGTTGTGAGTAACTTTTTATCAGATTGATCTGATAAAACTTCTAGCGCACCACGCCACTCCCCCCTCCTTAAGTGCACAATCTGAAAATAGAGTGAAACTAGAACGAGGTCTTCTATATATATATAGATATATTCCTTCTAAATGAGTCGTATATAATCATAAACAAAATCTTAAATATAAAGATAGAATGCATAAATTTTGTTGAGTAGGGGAGTGTTGTTATGAGTATCATTCTTGGCTCCATCTTTAGGTAGAGAATTGTTAAATAACAACGTAGAGACTCCATCCATTATATTCATATGTAGCAGCATGTATCTGTACAGTGGAATTCTGAGGAGTGATTACGATTCGGCCGTCAACGCACCATCGTCTTCTAGTGGCATCAGAGTCAGTATTTGTGACAGATGCGACGACTTCAGAGATGAGACCATTATCAAGTTTGTGATAAGTGACCCTAGGGTCTGAAACATGGCTGGCATTGTCGTAGACCTCATTCATGACTTGCATGATCTCATCGCCTGACAGATGCGAGAGATGGACCAAATATATCTCATTGCCAGAAGGAGCATCAGTGGCAGGAGAGATCTTAAACGTCTTTTCTAAATTCGATGCAAGAGTGAATAAGACGTATGAGTGAGGCCCTGGGATCTTCAGGAGCGAATTACCATGGTAATAAGTGAGCGGGCCAGAATAGGACTGATCTTCAGCGAGACACTGACGAGCAGCAATGGCGAATCTTTCTATTCCATGCTTACGGGCCTCTGCCGAGTCACTTTCGGCGACCAGAGAGGCGTGGAACCCCCAAGAAGCCACAACAATAGACCGCAGCGAGGAGACCTCGCCCAAGTTGGGCGACGAAGCAAAATAGGACCCCTGAGGGAACGTGATTTCGAAATTGCTTAGAGGAACCGCGTTCCCAATAAATAATCGAGATATAGCTTGCGCCACGCTTGTATGCCCCAGAGATGACGACAATGCGTTCCCAGTTCCAGTCGGAATGACCACGACGTTAATACGTAGATCCTCATCAGTTGGGGTCAGGGCATTAATGAATTCATGCACAGAGGTATCACCAGCAATCAGAATCACTGTTGAGGAAGATGAAAAGGATTTCGCATGGTTAGTAATAGTCTCACTGGAGGTGGTGGAGACATAAACATGAGGCAGACCAAATGCTTGTAGGAGTGGTAATAGTATAGAAAAATAAAGAGCAGAACTGCGATGAGTTCCCGAAAGCGTTGAGTCAATCACTGCCAAGTTTCGGAGATGAACAGGCAGGTTAGACATCGATGACCTGCGCAGGTGAGGATCAACTTCACGATCAGCACTTGGGTCGAATCGGCGCCTATAACCAACCAAATAAGGCTTTAGGTCAGCGGGGACCTCCACTAGCTGCATCTGGGCCAATACTGGGCTAGAACTTGCAGCGGCATCCTTCTCTACATACGAATAGTACGTATATCCGCTGCCACTGGCCTCTTCATCTGCTTCTGCTTCTTCATCGTAATCTTGGTTGCTTCCCTCATTCTTAGCGACGACCAAGGGGTAGACCTGGTCGGCCGGCATAGTAAAAACTTGTCTTAATTTTTATTTCGTCGTTTCTGTATCAGTAACCCTTCCTTTGCACCTTTTCCTCGTCGGTTGTATATAAATTACCTTTCTTCAGGTTTTACTGTTTCTATTTGGTTTTGTTGCTGTTTATAATAATCGCTCTGGTCTCCTTTTTAAGTTTCTGATCTGAAGAAGTATAGTTTCAAACTAATCCACAAAAATGAACACCCCTATTATAACAAGAACCTACTTGTTGCGTGTACAGCTACAACCAGCAGTCTGCAGTAGAATCACGAACCTTCTTTTGCAGTATCAACAAAAACCCTCTCTGACTATATGCAACAATATCAAATTAGACGAACGCGACGACGAGGGCCATAGTAGTTTTTTCGTCGAGTCGTGTTTGCATGCAACGAGTGATGTTACCCAGAAGACGCCCCCCTTAAGATGTGGTGATGTGTCGAGAGCCTGCAGACCTAAATGTGCTTAGAATTGATGTTTATTTTCTTCTACTACTTCGTAGCGCCTTAGTCAACCGTGGTGGTGTTCGTTTATGTCTTGGTCGTTGGTCTCCTCTACAAGCCCCCGGCTGCCGTTGCTTGGAGCTTGGTGCTTCTGCTGCCTCTGCTGCTGCTGCTTCTTCTGCTGCTTCTTCTGCTGCTTCTTCTGCTGCTTCTGCTGCTTCTCTGCTGCTCCTGCTGCTGCGCTCTCCTCACACCTCACTCCCACCTCACCTCGCTCGTTCCTCTTTGTTTTTTGTTCCCACTAAAGATCTTGCTTACATAAGCGCCACAGCGACGGCTGACTAATGGTCCCACCGGAAACTACCTTGTACGGCTTGTTCCGGCGGGAATTTGCGCGGCACACCGTCAGACATTCGGGCCGGGCTTTACCCGGCAGAACTAATATGCGCGCTGCAAAGTGATAAGCGGGAATGCCGACTAGTGACAGTACGGTCCGAACCACTCGCCGAAAACCTGCCTAAATAGGAAGGGCAGGAGATCGATCTCCGATCTCCTGCGTGGGCCTTGGCCCTAACCCTGGGGGTCTAGGTCGCAAAAACAAAAAACACTATGTGTGCCTCGCATATTAATGGGGGGTTATGTCCCACTGCTTACACGGGGGTGACGAAAGCCCCATGCTAGCGCTAGTCGTTAAAAGAACCTCTATCGTGTTTCTGGCTGGTAGTTGTTATGTAGAAACTAACCCAGGTATAAATGGCAAATTAGAGCCATTTTTGCTATAAATACTAAATCCAACCCGTGCCATTCATTTTCCATTCTGGAACTTCAAACCTGGCCAACAAAACAAATAAATACTATTAATCATTCGCACTTGCACTTGTTATATATATCCACTTTTTGCTCTTGGCTACTAGAGTAAGAGCAGTGAGGAGTCCTGAGTGTTTTCTATTATATACTAAAGAAGAAAAAAAAACATAATGACCCAGTTCGACCTTTTCGACTCAGTAACGTCATTGGATATAGCCTCTGGGAACCTGTTTTCTTCGGCCTCAGCGTTTGATTTCGGTCCTGCACAGCATCTATCAGACCTCAATGACAATACGACTGATAACCACCATAATAATAATGGTCAGATCGACATATCAGCAGCGGCGGGGGTTCAACAGCCCCCACCAACAGCAGGAACAGCAGCAATCCATAGCTATATCAGACCTAAACGGAGGATATCTGAGCATGTGGGACCTCTAGATAAGACATACGACGAATCGAACCTTAAGGCGCTGATAAAGACGTATCTGAACTTCAGGGACTCGAAACAGAGCCAGGTGCTCTATGACGCAAACAAAAATCCCATTAATGTCAATATGGAAAGCAGATTGAGGGGCAACTGGCATCTGACGACGGGAAATACGTTTTCAAAGGAAGACGTAGACACACAGATGCAGTTGACTTTCTACCGTCGGAACTTGTTCAATATTAATGTCCAGCTGGCGTTGGATGCACTTCCGGTCAGTGTGTCTGATCCGCAGAATAGTCACCGTCACATTGCTGTGGACCATCTTTGCGTGGGGCTGGAATTGTATTCAAGCAATTCCAAGAGGAAAAAGGCAGTGGAGCTGGTCACACGAACTGGCTCCTTGCCGTCAGACCAGTCTCTGGAGCGTCTGGAAGCGTCGCAGTATCCAATCACTAGAGGGTTTGATTGGCACAAGATCAAATTCAGTGCTGCCACTGTGAATAATGGAGCTCCTAATTGCCAGCCATACTTTCAGGTCATTGTTTGTCTGTCAGCAATCACCACAACCGGAAAGAGAATTGTAGTCTCGCGGATACGGTCCAAGCCAGTTGTGGTTCGTGGTAGACACCCCCGATTCTACAAGGATCGATTTGGAATGGATCTGAATGCAGACAACTCCACAGCTGCGGCTGCTAAACGGTCAGCTGCCAAGAAAGATTCCATTAGCAGTGACACTTCAGTGCTACCGTCACCACCGTCGCTCAGAAGCAGCACGGATATGGGCGAATACAAATTGGAAAGCGGTGGCCACGTTGACCTGGACGGCAGCAGTAGTAACCCGGTGCCCTATGAGGAGGATATGAACGAAAATGAAAGTATGAATGATAATGAAAGTATTGATGAGCTTTACGATGTTGATTTCGATCTCGTCACCAGGCCAATCTCACGGTCACCCAGAACTGACAAAAACTGTTACCAGTATTTCCAGCTCGAGAAACTGACCGCTGAGGAAATCGTCGACGGCTTCTATAACCCTCATTTCTTACACCAGGCCTCATCCTTGGTTAAGAGTAGGGGTCGCAGTCATGACTACTACCGAACCCTGTGATGAAAAGGTTCAAGAAAACGATAAAAATAGAGACGACTTATGGGTAGAGGGAGCGGAATTAAATATGAGATATAGAAAATTAAGATCAGCATTTGTTCTGTGTTTTTTTGTATAACTATAACGTATATGTGCATTGCATTGTGTACCTTTCTTCTATATACCCTTACTTTATAGGTGATCATCAAACATCCCAATATCAGATTATTCCAACATCCCCATATAAAACAACATATATTTGCGGCGGCAGGAGTTTTCTGGCCCTTGGATAACCCAGCTTGTCTCAGCAGCTCAAGACTATTTCATCATTTACGGATCTTTCTATTGAGTTGAAATATAAGGACTATTCAGGTGGCTACGCGTGTGTCTTTGGGATTTAGATCTGTTGCCGTGGAAGTTCTAATTTGATCCTCCTCAAATCCATCATTCCCACTTCTTCTGCTCCTCTTTGCTTAGGAAAATGCTTTTAGATGCCTGTCTCTGAAGCTGCATCAGTTGATTACTACTCCTTCTTAGGAGTGGAACGTAGTTCCACACCTGATGAGATTAAAAAAGCCTATCGAAAGCTAGGTAAGTTTTTCTGCTTTATATCGTATTGTGGCGAAATCTCATAACGAACTAACCATCGTATATTAGCTTTAAAGTATCACCCCGATAAAAATAATGGTGCTGACAGCGAGAAGTTCAAGCTTCTTCAGAAGGTCTATGATACGCTGGCGGATCCAAACTCAAAGCGAAAGTACGACATAGAGAATCCCATATTTATGCATCGCCCGACAGGCATGCCCAATCCAGGTAACAAATCAACTGGAAACTCATGGACCGGCTATCCTGGTGCATATACAAGAAAGTCATATCAGAATTCTAGGAACCACCCTGGTTACAGTGGCTATACTGGCTTCGGTACGAAATATGGAGCCGATGATGATTCGTTCTTCGATTATTACGAGCCATACAGTAACTGGTTTGACTACAAGACTCGCTCTAAAACTAGCAGATCCTTTAATCCGTTCACAAGACCGCCTCCAGAACCTGCAAATTTTTATCACTCGCAGCAGCGCCCGGAACAGAAAACTGCATCCCCCCCTCGTCAATCTGCACCTAATACACCCAGATCACACAAAGCTCCAGATCCTACTCCAGTGGAGAAGGAAACTGAGTTCAGAAGAACAAATGATCGATGGGGCAGTACGAAATCCTCTTATTCTTTTGTGAATAAGGGTCGCGCCGCCAGCCCTAGCCCAGCTAATACTGCTCCTGAGAATTCTGGGGCCCATGACCAGTCCAATCCGGAGCGAAGCTACGCTGCGCCTGATTACCACTCAGACTCTGAGCAGGAGCCGGAGTCGGAACCAGAGCCAGAGCCGGTGCTAGGACGAGATCATAACCCTGGACTCTCTGGCGCCAGAAATACCTCAGACGGAAGGGCTTACGCTGGATTTTCCTTTGCCGGACAGCATCAACAGTCGTCTGCTCGAGAAGCGAGTAAAAGTGGCTTTAATGTGTTTGGAGATGCAGAAGGTGCTGATGGTACTAATGATCATAATGATTCGGGTCGCAGGTACTATTCTGAGAGTAGAAGCGGCTGGAAGCAAGCTTCTGAAGCCGGATTCCGTCATTACAACACCTCGGTACGAGATCAAGAAATCCCTATTATTGATCTTACAAGCGATACAGAAAATGAGCCCTGGGCTAAGGATCCCAGTTCAACAGCTTCTTCTCCTCCTCCCCGTGAAAGTCCAAGTCCTAGTCCAAGTTCATCATTTACTGCTCACAGAGACAGACCGGAAGAAGTCGTGATCGATGACAGTGAGGACGATGAGGTGGCAAGATCTGAATTTGAAGCTTACAACGAAGAAGAAGAGAATGTTGAGCAGGAGCAGCAAGTCGACGAGGAAGAAAGCGAAGGCGCACAAGAGCTAAATGATGATAACGATGACGATGATGTTGTGGAGCTAGAACCTGAGGACTTCAGGTTTGCATCTTCGCCTCGGAAACGTCAAAGTCCTATGAACAGCTCATCGGATGAAGCAGGCGACGATCAGTCCTATCAGAATCTGAGGTCTTCTCCTGCAAAGAAGATGAGGACAAAAGAACCAGATAGATATAACCTACGGGATGAATTTGTCAACGTAGCTCCATTCACCCAGACTACTGGAAATTTCAATATGGAGAGTATATTTGATAATATCCCACGCGGAGCCTCCGGTGAAGCTTTTAGACGGCAGAGGCACCCTCGAAAGGCTTCTTCATCCTCCTCGTCATCGTCTTCATATCATGAAAATGGGTTTGTGAATCCACGTCGATATGCTGGCAGGCCCACTACAGCGTTTATGCCTGTAAACACTGAAAGACCTAGGACTTTTATTCCCGACCCAGAGCCGGAATATGATTTGCACGACTCGACTCTGATCTTAGAAATTCTTCCACCTGATGCACCTGGGCCTCCGGTCGATTCTAACTCACAGGCTTTGGTCGACTACGGAAATCGTTTTAAAGCCTACCAAAGGCTTTGGAACGTATACTCTGATCGCATGACTCGGTACCATATCGAGCGCCAGGAAGCAGATAGCAATTATGGCGTACATCATTTTGACAGTATCGAAAATACTCGTCGCTATGTGAATGCACTGAAGCAGGATGCAATTGTTAAGGACAGATGGCGGAAAGCTCAGCAGCAGCACATCATAATTCTAGAGAAAGCTCTTGAATATTTTTCTTGAAGACCACTAACAGAACGGCCTCATGTCTATTTATTTATCATTAGTTTAAGCAAGTTTTTTATTTATTTTTGCTATTATAAGTTCTGCGGAGAAGCATCGCTAACTGCAAAGGTAAATATAACTTTCTCCGAAGTTAACCACCACCATACACGTTTCAACGCGCGCGCGCTCAAGAAATTATTTTTTAAGGCCACGCAACACACTCATTCCTGAAGCGATGGCCGTCCTTCTTAACAAATGGTCCGTGCTATTTGTTGGTATTTTGTTCCATCTTGCCTTTATCATGTCGATCTTTGACATTTACTTTGTCAGTCCTTTGGTTCACGGAATGAGACATTACAGCTCCACAGCCCATGCGCCGGCGAAGCGGTTATTTCTGGTTGTTGGCGACGGCCTGCGGGCTGACAAGTGCTTTGACAATATCACACACCCAGAAACTGGTGAATCGGGGTACCTGGCACCATATATACGTGGCAAGATTCTTAAAGAGGCTACTTTCGGGGTATCCCATACTCGAGTGCCTACTGAGTCTCGCCCGGGTCATGTAGCTATAATTGCTGGATTCTATGAAGATGTAAGCGCTGTTACAAAGGGGTGGAAAGAGAACCCCGTCGATTTCGATTCAGTTTTCAATCAGTCGAGCCATACCTTCTCGTACGGTTCCCCCGATATATTACCTATGTTTGCCCAAGGTGCCTCTGATACAGATCGGGTAGACGCAATTATGTATGGTCATGACTTTGAGGACTTTACAAAGTCATCAATTGATTTGGATAAGTTTGTTTTTGATCACTTGCGCGACCTGTTTGCTCGGGCCAAGACTGATTCAAAATTGAATGAACAGCTTCGACAAGACAAGCTCGTGTTTTTTCTCCATCTGTTGGGAATCGATACTGCAGGACACAGTTATCGACCATATTCAAAGGAATATTATGATAATATCAAATATATAGACGCAGAAATTGCGAAACTTGAAATCATGGTCAACGAGTTTTATGGCCATGACGGCAAGACAGCTTGGGTATTCACTGCAGATCATGGCATGAGTGACTTTGGAAGTCACGGTGATGGTCACCCTGATAATACTAGAACACCCTTGGTGGCATGGGGTGCTGGCGTAGCTAAGCCAAATACTAATGAACTTGGCGATCACGACGAGTTTTCAGAGCCGTGGAAGCTCAGCGCAGTTAAAAGAAATGATGTTAACCAAGCTGACATTGCTCCTTTAATGGCGTATCTAGTTGGCCTTGATTATCCTGCTAACTCTGTAGGCGAAATCCCCCTCAGCTACTTGGATGCCTCTGACCACGTCAAAAGCGAGACTATTAGCAATAATGCATTTGCTATTATTGAACAATATTTAATAAAAGAGTCAGAAATGCGTGCTTCAACTCTTAAATTTGTGCCTTTTGAGCCTCTTATAGAAGTCGAGGCTCTCAAGGCAGAGATTCTCCAACTAATTGACGAAAACAAGCATGCAGAGGCAATTGAAAAGTCGGACCAGCTCATGTCCCAGGCCCTCAGAGGTCTCAGATACTTACAGATTTATAACTGGCAATTCTTGCGTACCCTGGTAACACTTGGGTTCGTAGGCTGGATCGGATATGCAACTGCATCGTTTTTGTATTTATATGTCATTGTTGACAAAACAGGTGTTGTTCCGTCAAAATCAAGAATCCTCAGTATTCGACTATTTTCTAGCTCAGTATTTGGTGCTTTGGTTGGAATTATGTGTCATCAACGGTCACCAATCCATTTTTATCTTTATGCGTTTTTCCCAGTATTTTTCTGGAATTTAATATTTGAAAATGCATTCACTTTACGGCAAGGTCTGGCACTTCTGGTGGCTCAGACAAATACGTCCCATCCTGCAAAATATACTATTTTCACCTCGCTATTTGGTGGCGCGCTACTGGAAGCAATAGTATGTGGTTACTTTAGGCGCGAGATATTCTCCTTGTGTTTTGGCATTGCTGCTCTGTGGCCCTTTATTCAGAATGGGGTTGTGGCTCTACGTAATTGGAAATTAGCTGGTCTTTGGGCTCTGCTATGCATTGGTCTTGCATCGTTTACTATGCTTCCGGTTATCAAACAGGAAAGTATACCTCAGATTACTGCCGGTGGTATCCTTATGGCTCTTCTAGGGCTCTACTATAGCTCATATCTAGAAAAAGAGCTTCAGCTTGGTACATGTTCCTCGGTAATATGCGGACTACAGGTAGGTCTTATTGTTTTGTCTGTTATTATTACGCGAGGTGCTGCGTTTTCGTTACAGGCACGAGAGGGCCTCCCTCTGGGTGCTCAAGTTATCGGCTGGGTCGTTTTGGTTGGATCGATTACTGTACCATTCTTACACTCCCTGGCGCCTGTTTCAGACTACCGATTCCGCTTGCTGACTGTGTTCATGGCGTTTGCGCCGACATTTGTAATCCTTACAATATCCTATGAAGGTCTGTTTTATGTGTGCTTCTTCTCCGTTCTCTTGGTATGGGTCGAATTTGAGTACCTCTTTCATTCGGAGATTCCCACAGAGAAGAGACAACTACTAAGTCTCGAGCAATTCAGAATCGCACTTTTCTTCTTTTTCCTGTCTCAGATTGGATTTTTCGGGACTGGAAACATAGCGTCGGTATCCTCATTCTCGCTGGATTCAGTTTATCGCCTCATACCCATATTCGATCCATTTGCCATGGGTGCTATTCTTATTTTCAAGTTGATGGTACCGTTTGCTGTGCTCTCTGTTTGCTTGGGCATCCTGAACTTAAGACTCCAGGTACCACAGTCTGCATTGTTTGCAATGACCTTGTCCGTGTCTGACATTCTATCGTTGAATTTCTTTTACTTGGTCGTTGATGAGGGCAGTTGGCTCGATATTGGAACTGGTATAAGCCATTTCTGTATTTCGAGTTTGCTATGTCTATTTATGATTCTTCTTGAATATTTAAGTGGAATTCTCGTAAAAGGAGTCGCGCTCAAACCGGTGATTGATGCTGAAGCAAAGACAAAATAAAAATAAAACATACTAATATGTAAATATAAATACACAATCATAAAATAATAATAAAGAAAACAAACAAAAAAATATAATTAGGATGTAGCCGGAGGGGGAGGCTGTTGCTCCTCATCGTCCTCCTTCAGTCGTTTTGGCGGCGCAGTGTCTGTGCCACCACCACTCATCTGTCTTTTATTATTTGCAACAGCAGCAGCCCCTGCTGCTGGAGTTGCTCCTGGAGCCACTGCTGCTTCACCTACAGGGCGAGGAACAACTTTGCCTACACGATGGATCTCGGGCCGACCTCTTATTCCAGCTACGCCGCGAGATAACGTTGGTAGCCTAGATTGACCGGCAGCTCCAGCAATTTTCAGGGTAGTAGGCTGAGCCATTTGCGAAGCCTGCGCTCCAGGTGTAGCGATAGGAGCTGGTACCACTGGGGGCGCCGCAGCTGCTTCTGCCGAGGCCACATGCGTTGGTTGTTCAGCTGGCACTGCGACTGTCGCGGGTACGGGCTCACCCTTCAAGGCTTTCAGTTCATTTGCCAGTGCTTCTTTATCCTTCTCGGCCTTTTCTGCCTTCTTCTGTAACAGTCTAGCCCTCATAGCCTGCTCCTGTATAGTGGCATCGACAGCTTTCTTCTTTTCAACTTCAAACTCAGTTCGCATACGTGAAATATCATCTGTGTGCTGTTTTTCCATAGTCTCACGCATCTTACGAAGACTCTCCAAATCAGGCTGAGTTGTCGCTCCCTGTGCATTCTTCAGCTGCGTTTGCAGATTCTGCTCACGCTGGGCATATTGCACATCCAGCTGCTCCTTATACTCCTCGAGTTTCTTTTGCAGCTGGCTTTTGAATCTCTCCTGAATGGATTTCCTTTGCTCTTCTCTTATCTCAGTGCGTAATGCTTCCACGTCTCCAGAAGACACTGCAGCAACAGCATCGGCTTTTTCTTTCTCTAAAGACCGTCGAAGCTCGTCCAGCTTGCTCTTCAGCTCTGCCTCGGTGATACCACCACCTGTGCCTGTCACAGGTGCTGCGGTCTTAAGAGAGGCGACCTCAGCATTCAATACCCGGACCCTGTTCTCAAGCTCCATCTTTGCTGCTGCTTGCTCTTTGAGCTCAGCATCCTTTGCTCTCTGAAGCTCTACGATGTCGTCACTAAGCTGATTGTAGTCACTCTCAAGCTTCGAAATACGCTGATCCTTTAATGTGGTTAGAGAATCAAGCTGCGACTTCGTGTTTTCTAGAGTCTTTTCAGACTTTTCAAGCTCAGCAGTAAGTGATGCTACCTTTTCGCCATCTGCCGCGCCAGCCGAACTTGATGTCTTGAGTTTCTCTATCTCGGTATTGGCTTGCTGGTAAAGAGCATCCAAACGAGTGATTTCAGCATTAGCAGTATTCAAATCATTTCGGAGCGCGTTAACCTCTTGACGACGGCGACCCAGCTTCTCCTGTGACTCTGTCCTCAGTCTGTCAAATCTAGCTTGGATATCCTGCAGCGTAGTCTTTGTCTCCTCGAGCTCCTTCTGTGCCTCGGCTTTGAGCTTCTCTCGCTCAGATTCGTGCTCCTTAAGTTGATTAGTCAACGCCTCGACCTGAGTCTTAAGCTCCTGGTGCTCCTGAGGATCTATACGCTCATATTTCTCCATAATTCGCTGACTTCTAGACTTCCATTGCTCTTTGTCCTGCTCAATGAGTTCAATTTGCTTGTCTTTTGCCTCACATTCAGCAACTGACTCGCGTAATTGCTCCTCCAATGGTTCGATCCTGTTTCGCATCTCAGTCAGTTCGACCTCCAGATCTGCTGCCTTCTTAGAATAGGCCTTCGATTGGTTCCGAAGCTGTGAATTACTCTCACGCAAGATATTCAGATCCTCAAGTTGCCTGACCAACTTGTGGTGCTCGCTTGTGATTCGGATTGTATCGTCATCCTTTTGTCGTTCCTTCTCCAGCTCGAGCTTTGCCTCATCTAAAGCTGCCATTGTATGATCTAATTGCTGCTTGAATCGCTTGGATTCCTGAGTAGCCAACTCGTAGTTGCACTCGACAATTTCTTTCTCGCGTCGAAGATAGCTGATTACTTGACGCAAATTGTCGTTTGTGTTTAGAGTAACACTGGTACTTGTCTCGACTGCAGTGGCAGAGTCGTCATCTCCAAGCTCAGATATAATTGCATTACCAGCGCCAGCAGTATCGTCTCTGAACTGCGAAACACTCTTGGTAGCACTTTCAAGTTGATCAAGCAGAATAGCATTCTGAGCCGAAAAGTCCTTGCATCTACTTTTAAGCTCTTCGATCTCATGCTCATATGTATACCTCTGTGAGTCCCAGCTGGCCTGCGAATGACCCAGCGAATCGGTCAGACCCTCATTCCGCGACTTGAGCTCTAGAACCTGTTCTTTGAGCTTCGAGTTTGCCGTCCGGAGCGTTTGCAAAAGATTGGTAGCATCAGCATGCTTCACAAGCTCTTTCTCGTAATTCTCTTGCGCTTCCTTTGCAATAGCTGCCTGTTGCTGTAGGTCGCTTCTCATATCCTCCTGAAGCTTCTTGAATCGCTCTTCACTCTCATTAAGTTCTTTGATACTCTGGTTCAGTGCCTGCTTCTCCGATTCCAGCTTCCTGACTTCTTCTTCAGAACCAGATTTGGCTGCAGTCAGTTCATTGGTAGTATCTTTCAGGAGATCTTTAGTAGCTGCTAGCTGTTCTTTGAGTTCAGTAATCTCACCTTCCTTTGCTGAAAATTGCTGTTCCATAGTCTGTCGCATCTCTTCGTTCGACTTGCTCATCTGCTCTAATGCTTCTTCAGCAGACTTTGCTACTTCTGTCAGCTCCCTGATATGATTCTGGCTAATACGTGCCTCATTTTTGCTTAGTTCCAGCTGTTCTTTAAGGGACAAAACCTCCTCAGCCAGCTTCTTGCTCTCAACTGACTGGGGATCAGTATTATTTTGATATACCAACAGTTTTTCCTGCGCTGTGTTTAGAAGAACTGAAACTTCCTTATATTTGGTATCGATTTCTGTCATGCTAGCCTGAGCTGCCACAAGTGACTGCTTAAGTCCTGCCAACTCTTCATTGAGAACACCAATCTTATTTCGATATTCCTCATTCTCAAGCTCTCTGCGACTCAAGGAACGTTTAAGCTCTTCATTCTCTCCTTCCAGCTTCTTCGTCACTGAAGCAAGTTGGTTCTCCAAGCTCTCAATCTGGCTTGTCATGCGTCTGCGGTTTTCACCTTCTGTCGCCTCTCGCTCAGCTTCCATGAGCTGAACATTTGATAGCAAACCGTTGAGCCTTCCACGTTCCTCCAATAACTCACTGTTCTCCCTTGTAAGTCGTTCCTCGATAGACTTCCAAAGAGCCTTCTCGGCCTTGAGATTAGCAGATTCGTGTCGCACACTTTCGACCATGGATTTAGCCTGTACAAGTTCTTCAGCTACCTGTTCTGTTCTGAGATCTTGCTTGGAAAGCGATTCCTGAAGATTCTGGCTCCTCTTCTTGAGCTCTTCATTCTCACCCCTTACAAGGCGCAGATTTTCATTAAGGTTGTTGTATCGCTCACTAGCTATCTCTAGTTGTCCCTGTGACTTAGATAGTTGAATTTGTAGCTGGCTTCGCGCCTCGCTGACAGTGGATAACTGCTGATTCAACGTGCTAATAGTGGACGAGTTCTCTTCTCTAACAGCTGCAAGCATAGTCCTAGCCTCCTTAAGTTCATCTGCCATCGACTCGTTCTGCCTGACAAGCTGCTGAGTAGAAGCACTGTCAGATTGGCCGGCCTGGAGACTGGCCTCAGCCTGATGGTCTCCACCCTGTTCACGGTTAGATAGCATTCGTCGGAACATATCACGCTCGCGTTTCAGTGAATCGTACTTCGCATTCAAGCGCACATAATCGTAATGTAGGCTCTCAAGCGCATTCTTGGCCTCATCGATCGCCTTGGAAGTCATGCTCTCCATCTGTTGACGCGAATCATTCTCCTGATTCTCCATCTTGATAGTCAATTCCCGCGTAATTCGTAGCAAACTCTGATTCTGCTTCTGAGTTTCGACGATATCCCGGAACAATACCAAACGATCGGTTACTAACTGGTCGAGGTCATTTTCACCACCAGCAGAAGCTAGCTGCCCTTCTTCGCCACTGTTTAGGATACGCAATAGTGCGGAATGTTCCTGTGGCGATAGTGGTTCATTATCAGTAGATAGTTGTCGCTGAACAAGCAAATGTTGGACTTGTCTTGATAGATCTTTAATCTGTCTTTCTTTGATGGCCTGCTCACACAAGCTGTCATCGTATTTCGTAGTCACAACCTTCAGTTTAGTGCTGATGGCTTCTATTTCGGAGCTGGATTTTTCTAATTGTACACTCAATTCGGCTAGTTCTGTTTCCAGGCGACGATTCTCGTCTCTCTCAGCCAGAATTGTTGGGGCATTTGCCTCCATTTCTTCCAGAATCTGGTCCATCTCTCTCCGCAGCACCTCGTTTTTATGTCGTTCTCGCTCCAGTCGGACCTTCGTTTCTTGGAAATCAGAGTACAGCTGCACTAACGAACCACCACCACGCTGGATTTCTGAAATGATTTTGGCCGAAGGTGAAAAAAGCCCCGCACCGCTAGTTGCGCTCCCCGGTTCTCTTGATCCTGCTCTAACATTTGGCGTGAACAGACCAACAGGGGTGGAAGTTTGCTGTGGCACCTGGAAAGCGTCCCGGCCATTGCCATGATCATCAGAATTGTCAGTAGCCTCTACAACGCGTTCGAGCTGTGTTTCAACGTTATTAAGCTGGTTCTGAAGATTGTCGGCTCTAGCTCGCTCCTTCTGAGCAGAAGTTTTGAAACGTGCCAACTCCTCAGCTTGACCCTTTCTAGTGTGCTCAAGCGACCTCTCAAGTTCCTGTATGCGTCCCTTGGCCTCCTTTGCAGACTTCTCCCATAGTTCACCGAGCCTTTGCTGGGTATCTATCTCACTTCTAAAACTTTCCTCAGAGACCGCGATTGTATGCTTAAGTTCTTCTATTTTGGCCAGTGATCTATCGTGAGACTCAGACACTTTTGTGAATCGTTCCTTAAGATTTTCATGAGATCGCTTCGTTGTATCATGCTCAGATTGCAAATTGTCCAGGCTCGATTGAAGCGCAGAAATCTTAGCAGTCCGTTCACTCCGAACTTTTTTCAACTCAGAAGTGCAATGTTGAAGCTCTGAATCAAGCCATTCATTATTTCTTTTCAGAAGCTGTATTTCCTGGCTCTGACTTTGTTCCTGCAGCTTGGCCGTCATTTGAGCGGTTCGCGACTGCTGTACTTGCTGCTCCAGTCCCACGATGATCTTGCGATTCTCTAGGTTTCTACTCTCAGAAGCTTCTATCTCCGATCGAAGACTCCTGATCTCAGCGTTACGACGATCAAGGGTTTCTAGAGTTTGGAATTTTTCAGAAACAACTGTGTCGAGTTTTTCCTGGAGCGTCTTAACTAGCTCACCGCTACCAATTGACTTGCCTTGGATAGACGAAAACTGCCGTTCCAGATTCAGCTTTTCCTGCTCAAGTTTGCTGACATTGCTCTGCAATTCCTGAGATTCGCTTTTGGTGCGATCCAGCTGATCTTGTAATGACTTCTGCTTCGCCTGATAATTGTGCACCAACTGCTCGTTTGAAACTTGCTCAATCAATCGTTCGCTGCGCAGCACTTCGAATTCATTGGCCTTGCTGGCTATCTGGATCAATAGCTCGTCAGGTAAACCAGATACTACAGATACGTCCACTGCCAAAAACAATGCAATAGACTCTGGCCTAACATTGACAGCAGCAGATGACTTTTCAGCTAGGGCCAACCGCTGATTTCCTTCCCCGGTATTGCTACTGCCAGCAGCAGGCGGTAGAGGACTTGCGCTCGGCTGATTCTGCTCTTGCGCCTCCATCGCCCTCTGCCGTTATATAACACTGAAATACTGCTCTCCTCTATGTGTACATTAGAATTCACAAATCCAAAATAGCAAAAAAACACAAATACATACAAACTAAGATCAATGTCAATCCTCACTGTTACAGCAGAATTTAGATACAGACTTGAGATGAGAATTGTATCACAGGCCTTCTCGCGACGTTTTGCTAGGTCAAGAATGGCTGGTAGGGAGATTCGCGAGTTCTGCCGCTGCACACCAAAATATACCCAACTTACCGCGTAATTATCAGACCTGATCATTAACGGATAACGTGCTTCATATTGCTTGATTATTGTGTCAGTCAATACAGTTAAAGCAAGTATTTATAATGTTCTAGAGAAGATAAATCAGAAGTCCATACTTAATGCAGATAATCAGGTGTTCTATCTATGAGTCGCACCTTAGATGCAGAGACCTTTAGCAATCGATATCTATGGTCACTATAATTCAAGTCAGCCCAGGTTATGAGGGTTCATCATTACCAGGCAACACGAGTGAAGTAGTATCTACGATTATAGATTACTCCCGCCCGTTGTCCATTTCTAGCATCAGACTCCAAATGCTGTGATGACTCTAGTGGATCGTTCTGTCATTCTCGGTATAGCACCAATACCATGAAATCCATTCGTTAATTATACCAATAATATGACAGCTATTCGTCAATTAAACCAAATATCACCTGACTGATATGTTACGCCGAATCTTGTTTCTGCAAGCGTCCTTTTGCTGATTTAGTGTCAGGAGTAGATGAGGGTGGCTTAGACTTCGGCTTCCTAGGTCTTGCCCGCTTCGGTTTAGTCACAAGGTGATATCTTGGTGTAGTGACTAGAGTAGTGGTATTCGTAGGCTTCTGGCTCTGTGCCTGTTTTGGACATAGTGCAGTACTAACAATAGTGGCGTTCGATGTCGAGGAAGGATGCGTTTGAGAGACTATAGGCCGACAATGTTTGAGTATAGCCCCCGCAGCATGCTGCAGAGGTCCCATAGATAATGGATCAACGCTCGCAATGTCTTCAAATATTTGACCCAGCAGTGTACAGGATTTCACGGCTTTCGCAATGACCATGTACTGAAAGCCGTCTATAAATCTGTTTTCTTGAAGCACCCTGAGTGCACGTATATAAGCCAGATGCTTAGGAAGATTTTCATCTAGCCTGTCAAACAGTCGGTGCATCGTTCCTGGATCGCCACCCCATTTCTCACGTCGTTTTCGTGATTTTTCTGACTGCTTTTTCGAACGCTTTTTTGTAGAGGCCATCTCCTCCTCCTCCTCCTCCTCCTCCTCCTCCTCCTCCTCCTCCTCCTCTTCGTCTGCGAAAGAGGAAGTCAAATCGCTGTAATCGCCGGAACTATCTGAAGTGTCCTGTGAGCTGTCCGCAGTCTGGTTATGCTTGGCAATTTTCCTTTGTAATTCTTCAAGCTCAAACGCCAGCTGGAATAGCCGATGAATCGGCGCACCAGACGGTTCTCGTAGTTTGGGGTCCAGGTGTCGTGTCATGCAATAGAGCATTATATTTATTCTAGTAATATTATCCACATTTCGGGATTCATATAGCAGCGAATTCAGCGATTGCAGGTCTTCTTGGAATGCCGTCCATGTCTTGCGGTCTGAATGTTTCCTCAGATCGTTCAATAATTTCATACATATATCATATAAGTCATCATCGCAGACCTTGGCTTCTCTGATCAGAAGCGATACATTTCGCTTCTTGGAGATCGAAGACTCGCTCCTCTTTTCCATCTTCAATTGACTTCGATACTAATTCTGCGCTGTGTCGAATGTGTCGAATGTATAGTAGTAGTCGTCCCTGGTTATCTATCTCTGTGCATCTGAAAAAGAAAACTCCAACCCCCTCCCCCAACTGAACTAACCGAACCCACATTCGACTAATAAATATAATTACATTGAATTAGATAACTCTGCTAATGGCGAACTATGATAGGATCCATTTCATGATACGGGTGAGATGTCTTCTGTTTAGGATAAACACGTGAATTCAAGTCGTTAAGTCGACTCAAAACCAGAGCACTCGAAATTTTCAGCAGCTGATCCTCCGGGTTAGTGCATACTGAGGTGCCGAACCCATGAATGACACCCAAAAGCTCCCGAACATAATAGCTATCTGTAGTAGACAGTGCTTCGCCGATTGTCAATAGCTTAGACAGCAATCCAATCGCCCACCGCGACGAGCTATCATCAAGAGGCAGCTCGACCAATTTATGGTAGCCTGTATCTCTCATGATGTGTCTGAACTTCTGGGAATTATCAACGCGCAGTCTTTCCAGGATCTGAAGTGAGTCCAGCAATACCTGGAGTCCTTCAGAATGACTAACTGAGGGATCCCTTCCGCACCGCTTTTCGCTTGCAAGGACAAGAGCGCCAAATTTATAGTCCCCTGTACTTACGGCGCCCTTCCAAAGTGGCAGGAAGAGTCGGCTCGATAGATTACTTGTAGGCATTGACAATTTTAGCGATTCAACTGTCCAGCTATTGATCTCATCACGCAACATATCCCGACCCCCGAGTAACAAAACAGCCTTGCCTATCGCACAGGTGGCTGCATCTCCTAGTCGTCCAGATCGTAAGATCGGGGCCCATTTCTCGTAGAATTTATCAATAACAATTTTCCTAGCCTCGTTCTTATACCCCAGCCTCCAATACTTGTTTGCAAGCTGTATTTGAAATATCTCAATCTCCTCATGTTTCCACCTTAGTAACGACAACGGGCCGATAGCCTCAGCAATGTGTGCTATTTCTGTCTTTAAGTTGGGATTTTTCAGAACCGCGGCCGCCACATACCTTGAAAGTGTTCCATGATAATACAATTCATCAAATGCAGATATCAGTTCCTTCTCCGATTGGTATGATCCAATATGCCTCGCTTGTTCTGACTCAGATAAATGTGTCAGCCTTCGCCCCTTGTCCTTAACTGTGGTCAACACTTCGAGACCATCAAAAAGTCCCTGGAAATGCGTCTGTACTGGACTCATACTTGAGTTATTCGTCAGCTTCTGCTCCAGAAGCCCCTTTAAGATGCCTTCTAAATCATTTTCCTCCTTCTTGGTTATCGGTGGGGGAGCCTCTAAAGACGCCAATAATGCATTTATCCTATTCTGCCAGCCTCCACTTCTCTCGCCACTGCCCTTTGAGTTTGAAGATGAACTCCTGATCCCTGTAATAGCTAGCGGGCTGCTTCGTAATGCTCTCAGTACCCTAGCCAAAGGGACATTGCTCGACATTTGTGATGGTGTGGTGTTGTAGGAAGGCTTTGCGGAGAAGCTGAGTATCTAAAACCTTCGAGTATGGGTCCTGAACTGATCTACAGTGAAATCATTACTAAAACACGGCATTCTAATTAATATAATAAATAAGGTATCTAGAGAGCAGTCCCTCTTTCGAAGGAGTCACGAATCTCTGTAGTATACTTGTCATAATGACGAGACAGTTTCTGGTTGAACTGCTTGTTTTTTTCGTTGACTAACACACACTGTTAGTTTATGTTACGAAACAAAACCCGATAGAGTACTTACTATAAGAGACATGGTCCTGGTCTTCATTGCCGCGTCTCCTCTTTAGACGTTGTTCATCCCTATAATTATACGTTAGCTTTTGTACAAAAGGCGTTGTAAACCATACGTACTCTTTCTTCAGGTTGTTGACAAGACGATCAACGTCGCTTTTGGAAGGTTTTTCATTCACATAGTCTAGTGATGTTTCCAGAAGATTGTCTTTATCGTAGACAATAACCTGGCCATCCTCGTCTTCAATAACTTGGGCATTTTTCCGTATCGACTTCAGCTTATCGCTCTGGTACTTCTTTAGATCTGGGGTAAACGATCGCATGCTCTTTAGGTATGCCCTCTCAGCAGCAGTGCCATAGTCTGAAAACACTGCCGTATCCTTTGCTTCTTGCTTCTCCTTGACCTTCTCGTCCCATTTCTCTGATTCCTCTACAGTCCAGTCCCATGCTCGCCTCCGCTCAAAATCCTCACCCTTCTGCTTGGCCTCTAGCTTGGCCAGCTCATACTCAGCGCGATCTGCATTCCTCTGCATTTTCGCTTTCTGTTTACTATCTGTCTGATTTCTCTTGTATTCGTCATAAAGTTCGGCTCGATTTGCTTTGACTGACTCTCTCTATGTTCGAGATTAGATACTGGCTCTGCGTCGAATATTAACAGTTCAAACTTACAGCTCGTCTTCGGAGTGCATCGAAACGATCCTTTTTGCTTTGCACCTTCTCGTCATTTAGCTCCGCTATGCCTTGTTTTTCACTTCCGTCAGACATGTTGGCGGTTTCTTGTGAAGTCAGCTGGGTGGAGTGCGTGAGCGAAGCGGGAATGATCTTCTTTACTTGCTCCACCAACAACATCCCACGGTCAGTCTACACAGCATGTCTGATGTGGAGAAGCTGCTCAATGTATGTATATTCTTTAAAAATCTTGTGTATCTAGGGTGATTAAAAATACTGATTAGGTCAGGATGTTAAACGAAAACAATTAGAAGAAGATATAGCTAGTGATCGCCCCAAGAAGCTTGCAAAGATCGAAGATGAGGAAGAAGATGATGAAGCACGGTTTTTTGGAGATGGATTTACGGAACAGGAGAGAGAGATCTTGGAATATGTAGACTCGAAAGATGATAACAGAGATCAAGCTCCGGAAGTTTATGATGTCAGCTTTCTCAAGAAGCTGCTGCTGAAATTTGAAAAGGCGATAAACTACAATGCTGAACAACGCGACAAGTTTGCAGATGAACCAATTAAGTTCTTACCTTCGGAGGAACAACTTTTTGAAGCTATTAAGTCTCTCTCGGTGCTTAGTGGTACCAGCCTTTACAAGGATTTCATTGGGTCTGGTAGCGTGGGATCATTGATCGCACTACTTGGTCACGAAAACAGCGATATTGTCCAACATACAATTGAAATTATAGGCGAGACCCTCGGAGTGGATTCAGATGCAGGAATTGAGGAAGAGGAAGATACCCTTTTACTGTGTAAAGAATATCTCAGACTGAAGATTTTACCTGCGCTCACAAAGTTCTTGGAACTGATGGAAAAGCAAAAACAATTCGACGGCGATGAAGTGCATTCCACGCTGCAGTGCCTGGAAGCACTAATATTTAATGATACAGGTTTAGAGATCTATAATGAGAAAAGGTTGGTTGAATGGCTCTTTCGATGCATTTCAAGGGATCACGAGATCTTTTCTTTGTCATCGTCAAAGGCTACAAGTGCCGACATATTAGGCACAATAATAAACTATGTGGGAGATGGGGATTATGAACCCGATGAAAAGTATCTTGATATTCTTCTCACTGAGGCGGCACGATATAGGGGGATAAAGTCGCTGAATAATGATGAGGCCGAAGAGGAATATGCGAAAACAATGATGTATTGCCTGAGGCGTGTGGTTCGAGAGGATTCTCTCAAAGATATGTTTCTTGAAGCAGAAGGACTCGAGCTGATGGCTATTCTGTTTCACGAGTCGAAGTTCTTAAGGCTGCCAGTGTTGGATTTGCTTGTGGATGCTCTTGGAAGTAAGTTCTCTGGTCTACTCTGCCAACGATTTGTTCTGCTCGACTCGGGGATCGAGTCTATATTCAGGCAGTTTATGAAAAAAAAAGATGTGCTGTGGAGCAAAAAAATTGTATCTATAATCTCCAACCTCTTGCAGTGGCTCGATCTAGACTCGAAGGAGCGGCAGGTTCTTATCAAAGAGCTGACAAAATATGAGTACTCTCGCTTGAATAAGATCATTTCTCTACGCAGACCAGTGTGGATCGAAGTCTCTAAAGTAAAACATGATCGTGATAATCAACGTGAAGAGTTTGAATCAAAAAAAAATGAGCTCAGCGAGGTAGATCGGATTACTATGGAATGTCAGTGGGAAACTTCCCTGGTAGATTCGGGAATCGACTACCTGCTTGATATTGATATAATTCTCTCGTGGCTGTTTATAGAAGACAATCAACAAACAGTGGCTGCGATTTGCGAATCGCTGCAACGAGAGTCCAACAATTTATTGACAATTTTAGGAACGCTCGAGAGTAAGTTTTAGGAAAGCTCAAAGAGGGAATGTTGCTATTGGACACGAGCTAATTTTTTTTAGATCAGATTGAAGACCTCCAGGAAGCGATCAAGAGGGAGTCAATGGAGGATGGTGATCAGCATCTGGTGGAGAGTGCACGAGAACGGATGGAGATGCTTGAAGTAATATTGGAGCATTCCGCACCTGTTGTTCTCCGTATGGATCGAGAAGCCCAGTCTTAAAATGCAGCACTGTAATGATTCGGATACATGGAACGTCAGTGGGCAAGTGTCCAAAACGAGTCAATTGAGCAAAACAGCGCAGTGTTTCCTGGCAACTTTGAGATTCGCGAGTCGAGAAGAGCCTGCAGTGAAACATTCCATGCTCTTTTTCGATACCTATTACTTCAAAAAACCACCAGTCCGACTTGTATTGTATCAGGAAATACGGAATCGAGCCGGAGCCCAACAATACCATGTCAGACGCTCGAGTTATCAGGCTCTTCCAGTCGTCCGGCTCATAAAAATCTTCTGTATTCAATCCGTCAGAGTCTTCTTCATAGTACTTCTCGTTGTTGTCATGATGGTGATCGCAACTTTCGGAGGTACTTTGCTGCTCCTGGTATTCCTGGTGCTGCTGCTGCTGCTGTTGTTGCTCTTCAACCAACGAGTAGACCCTCACTCCCATGTCTTGGTGACAGCAACGACCGTTATCGCCGGCAGAAATAAATATTTAACAGAAGAAGTAAAAATGTAGTGACTCTGATGATAACGTCGGGAAGGATATCCCTTCATAGCGTAAGAAGTAAGTAGTTATGGTTTTCTGCAACTGCGCATTTTCCATAGTCCTATATTTAAACACCTGCTCAGTTATATATAAGTTATTTTAGAATCAGAATAATCATTTGAGAACCAGTCAACACCAGGTTAAATTGTTATTATAATAAATTATATTAAATTTTTGTTTCTATGCTCCATTGAAAAATCACTCTCCGAGCTCTTCACTTTCAATTAAACTGAGATTTTTGTCTCACTCTTCAATATTACTGTTCACCTAAACTTTAGGTTTGCTCAGAAAAATATTGCCTTGGGTTTATTGAGAGACCTCTTCGTAATTTCGTATTTGGAGCACAATTAATTTAGTCAGATTACACCAGACGTTCGGTCACGATGCCGCCCACAATGGTGGTGAGTCCACTTCTGCCGAAACAAATGGTTCGAGTTAAACTACGCATAACATATCTAGGGCCCCTTTATAATGTGACCCTTGACTAAAACTATTCAGAGACTTTGAGAGAGCAATTTCGCAGCTCAGCGGGCTTCTAGAAAGTTGTTGAGTGTAAATTATTTAGTGCCGGGAAAACCTAGCCGCAGACCACCACCCACAAAGCTTATGAAATATGCCTGAAATTATTCTAGACCAACCTTCCCCCACGACTGCATACTATATTCCGCCCAAAGTGCCATCTACAACTGCTGGTAATAACCATGATTCAGTTGCTCCGTTAGTCTACTTGATCCCTGGGAATCCTGGGCTTTCCGGATACTATGAAGAGTACCTTGAAGAAATGTCTACGTTGATGCCAGATCACGAGATGCTCTGCCCTTCGCACATTGGGTTTAACATCTGTGATAGTCAGCAGGGAATACTTTCCGATCGTGTGTATGATCTGGATGACCAGATCCAACACAAGATCGACGTGCTTATACATTTTGTAAGTATAAGCGGTAAACGTCGCAGTCTGATCATAATGGGCCACTCTGTAGGTGCCTGGATAGCTCAGAGAGTGGCATGTGCAGTGAAGTCTCGGGCGGATATCCAGCTCGACATGGTGGCTCTACTGACACCTACCATCAAAGATATCGCTCTTAGCAGGAAAGGTGCGCAGCTTGCAAGTGTGGCTCGCTACATTTCCAAAACACCGGGCCATGCCGTTGCAAGACTCAGTCAGCTGCTGTATTGGACACTCCCCAGTTCTGTGCTGCAATTTATCTTGCGGCGAGTTCTTCATAGTCCTAAGCACGTCGTGACTACCGCGGAGAGCATGATCACGAGACCAGATATGCTGCGGCAGATAGTTGACATGGGTATCGAAGAAATGGCTCGAATAGGCACTGAAGAGGACGAAGACATAAAAGCATTCTGGAATGATCCTACCTATAAGATTTGGGCCTTCTTCGCGTTCACTGATGGTTGGATAGCAAATGGAACGCGATCCGAGCTCATTGAGCGATATGGCGGCATCCCCCATATAACTTTTACGGTCGACACTCCTGAGTCCCCTCAGGTCGCTGTCAGTCACTCTTTCTGCATGAGGCAGAGTGCAATATTCGCTGCTAGAACAGTCGAAGCTATGGCATCGCGGGCATCAAAGTGATGTGCACGTTATACTATGCATAACTATCCCAATTGAGTAATGCTCCCGCGTTGTCCCCCGGATTTCCTTTCGGTCCGTTACTGCCCGCCCAGACCCCACGAAATTGCGAAGTGGGCGGCTCAGCTATCGTGAGCCTTTTTTTTTGTTATAAATAGGAGGGGCATACCTCCCGAGGATTTCTGTTTTGTCCCCTCTCTAAAGCACACGAACTATATTGCCATTTAGACCTCTTTGATACTGCTACTGTGTGCGCGCGCGATGGTCGTTAAACGGACTAGGTACTACGAGATAAAGGACTTGTATCGGGAGGAGATTGCAGTACGGTGCAGAATATCTACACTGTATGGTTATCTGCTAGTTGCGCAACCTGAGTTTGACATGCAGCTGGCGTGCGCAGCCCACGACTGGTCACTGAGATCAATAAAGCTCATCACAGAGGATCTGCTAGTGAATATTCCTAAAGGTTTACCGCCCATGAATCCGTATAGTGCATATTTCGCAAAGGTGGACGTGAAAGATGGAGGTGAGAACGCCTCTGAAATCCAGACGATTTTGGCCGACCTTCACAGTGCCATTTTGCAGCACTCCAGGATCTCGACGCGAATAGAGCAGCATAATAAAGGCGTCATCTGATAGGGGTGCTGCTCGCCACTATGATGTTTTTGAACGAATTTATGAACCTCTTTTATGAGAGACGCATTATGTATTTTTTTGCATATAATTTAGTAACACAGTTAATAATTAATAATTAATAAGAACAAGCTAGTTATCTTCTTCGAAGTACTCTTCAGGTCCCATATCGTACGAAGGCTGATGCTCAGTTTCATGGGCTATCGGGGCATGGAATTCATCCATGGGTTCATCGTAGTCCTCCACTGTCCACTCATATACCTCTTCCTCTACCTCCTCTTCATGGATTTCCGGTATTTTCTCTGCAGGCTGTTGCTCCTCAGCCTGGCTCTCATGATCCCTATGTGTATAGATATCAGAGTGATGCTCCCGAAGGAGATTTGATACTGAATCCAAGTCAAGACTCAGAAACTTCTCCATAAATCTGCCAATATCTGTATTCTCATTGCTTCCACCAAGATGCTCATAAATCACATGCTGGATAACAGGATTTGGAGAGTACCCGTACACATTAACATCGACGGCTGAGTGGCCATGTGTGCTCCAACCAGTCTGGGACCGTATGGATACCAAGCCTGCCAGGATATCCTGAGCACTATTCCTATGTTCAGCTACGAGCTCCACCTCCTCTTGAGAGAATTCTCCAAATCCAAGGTGCTGAGCGAACACATCATGCTCAATAAATCGCTTAAGATCGTCACCCTTGTAGTGCCTGATCTGAGACGATAGATACTCTGCCGAATGAGTAGCATTCAGCAGAGCCTGCGGGTACCACACGTACTCTGGATAAGACGGTGTTAATTGCTTGGCAGTGGCCAGACCACCAGTTTCGTGATCAGATGTACTTAAAACAATTGTTTCTGTCTCAGATTGTTTAGCAAAATCAATTGCAGCCTGGAACGCCTTGTCGTATGCGAGAACTTCACGTACTTGAGCCGCAGGGTCGTTCTGGTGGCCGGCATGGTCGATACGGCTTCCCTCAATCATTATGAAGAAACCATTATCTGAGTCTTTGGTAGCCAGCTCTAAAGCTCTCAGCGCAGTTTTAGTTGTATCTTCTAGGGATGGATGAACCTCATCCAGTCTATCAATATCATATGGTATGTCAGTCGGGGCTAGCAACGCGAGCAACGGCAGCGAGACATTGTTTCCACCTTGAAGATTCTGGAATTGCTTCAAGTTTTCAACATAGTGCCATCCATCCTGAACTGCCTCATCAATCAAATTTCTATCATCGCGTCTACACCCTCCAGTCTTTGATTGAGGCAGGTAGTGACATCGGCCGCCGCCAATCATTAGGTCCACCATTCTACCAAGAGGATAGTATCCAAGCTGGTGCTGCGCAATCAGATCTTCCTCCGATCTCTGATTGGCGTGAGAGGAGAAGCACGCCGGCGTGGCATCTGTGATACGGGTCGTGACCACCAGGCCCGTCATATACCCTTGCAGTTTAGCAGCCTCCAGCACCGTTCCGCAAGGCAGGTGGCTTGGCAATATTGAGATCGCCCCATT
The DNA here is from genome assembly GCA_030555955.1 of Diddensiella transvaalensis. NCBI lineage: Eukaryota > Fungi > Ascomycota > Dipodascomycetes > Dipodascales > Trichomonascaceae > Diddensiella > Diddensiella transvaalensis. The sequence continues at coordinate 98,340 of JANIVV010000017.1, read as the reverse complement.
GTAGGACTTGAGCGCACATGCAAATGCTGTGGCTCCCGCGGCACTGTCGGTGATCAAAGAATCTGAAGATCGGGTCCGAGAGTGGCCAATGAAGTGCTGGTCCAAGCTCAGAATATCGTCGATCTCCAGATCATCTCTGAGCTGCCTGAAGCTCCGGGTCAGCGACAGAGATGCCGGTCCCATGCCATCTGACACCATGAAAATCACATTCCGCTTGCCCGGTTTGCTGCTAGGAGATCCGCGCGAAAGCTCCACAGGACTATGGACGGCCTCTGACGAGTCCACTACAGCAGATCGCGAGGCCTGAAGCGCCCCAAACGGACTTAGATATATAGCCACTAGATATTAGTATATAGTTCGACGTCTCGTTAATTCAGATAAATCAGCCTGAGGCCCAACTCACCACAAGTCGCCAAAATGGCCCATACCGATAATATCCCAATAGTTCTATTGCCATTATGTCTTCTTCGTTGACGAGCAACATCTGTCGGGCTGAATAACGGGTTAACCTTGTCAGGCATGTTGATGTATCGTCTGCTCACCCCCTCTGTAGAAAATGAAAGCGAAATTAGGTCTTGTGGATATAATGTGTGGCCCGAACCGAAGTGTTTACTCAACTACTGTAGTTAGTTGCACACGTCAATGAAGAGTGGGCAATTACCCACATGTCGTAGACACACAAACCCACCAGAATATTTTCGGAACCCTTAACCACAAACGTTTGCCGGAACTCTGTTGATAGCCAGAGCGGCGGGTAGAAGAATTACTGACGATCGTTGTGTGATGATGACTCTGATGATATGATGCAGGTGCTGCTGTCTTGGTTAATGGTAGAGGAGGTTTGTTAGCAGGACTTAGAAAAACTCTGCGACTTGAAACTTCTTAAAGTTGTTTCTCTCTATTCTAGTGATCTACAATACAGATTCCAGGATGCCGATATGAATATAAATACAATTGCTAGAACAATTCAGATTATAAATAGATGAGCTGTTATGCTATGCTTCTAAGGAGATGGGCGCGGTTATTGCGAGCTCCTTGACGTTTTGAAGAGGTCTAGCTTCGCGTCAAATATCGAACCGAGACATGGCCAGCCCGTCCACGATGATATGCAAGCCCCATAAATCATTTCATTTCGGTCGCAGTGAAGACCAGGGAGCGGGATTCGAAGCTTCGAGGGCGGCGGCGTACGGTTTCGACATTGGGCAATCACGCTTGCAACACCACCTTTTAAGTAGTAGTCAGTGTAGTCAGAAGACTACCTTAAATTTGGCGGCCGGTACTGCTTGTTTCGAACCAGTCGAGTGACGAGCCATTCGGCCGCCTCTTGCACACCAGTGCCTTCCAACGCGCTTATAGGAAGAACACGACTGTCCCGCGCGCTCATTTTCTCGGCAATCTTGTTGAATATCTCCTTTATATCCTCCACTTCAAGTCGGTCCTCGCGGTCCTGTTTATTTGCCAGCATCAGAATCGGTGTTCCTTCGATACTCTCGTGACTCACTATTGTATCCAGAGTCGTCTTGCACTCTTCTATCCTTGCTCTATCTGTAGAATCAACCACAAATACTACCCCATGCGCATCAGTATAGTAGCTATCCCACAATGTTCGCAGGCTCTCCTGGCCGCCCACGTCCCATATCTTTAAAAGAACATTATTCACTTTGATATGCCCCACATTTTGGCCGACCGTAGGCGCAATTTTCTCTGGTGGCAGTCCCTTGGTATCTGTGTACTCCGTCTTTAGTCTCTCTAACAACGTTGTCTTGCCTGCGTTATCTAGTCCTAGTATCAAAACTGAGTATTCCTCTTTCCTGGTCAACGAGGTATAAATACCCTTCGCCAAATGATACATTATTATAGGACTGCGACCAAACTAAACGAAACAGTGCTTCTGCGTCTGCGCTCCTGGCCTTTTACTCTTCGCGGGTTTGGTGGGATATCGCGTTTTATTATAGCGCTGGATGTTGACCCACACTGTTCCCACCACACTCAACTTTTGTGAAGGAAAAAAAAAGCTCCGTCCTAAAAATTTCATCGTCACCAGCAGCTCAGTATGGAAGACAACTACGAGTATGACGACGCCGCGTACGACGGTGGTGACACCATTGCTGTAGGTGAAAGAGTGTATGTTTGAAGTCCAAAACGATTATTTTTTTCTCGGAATTCTAGCTGACAGCTATTTCTTTTTAGATATGATGAAGCTCAGCTGACTCGACAGCAGGAGACTCTATTAGAGGCAGCTAGAAAAGCAGCATACGTTCCTGAAGCCGTCAGGGACTTTATTCTGTATTTCCAACAATGCCTGCACGACGGAAATTCGTCTGAATTGCATGCATGTTACGAGAGTTCTTTCAACAAGCTTACAGAACGATTCTATAAGAATATCGCATGGCCTGCCCCGACCGTAGTTGAGCCTATAGTTCAGCATGACGAAACCTTTATGATCTTTTACAAGGAGGTGTACCATCGACATCTGTTTGCTCGGCTGCAGCCTACTCTTGAGCAGCAATTTGAGTCCTACCACAACTACTGCAACCTGTTCAACCTGATCATCAATAAGCCGTCTGATCTGGTGCTGCCAACATATTGGGCGTGGGACATCATCGATGAATTCATCTATCAGTTCAACAGCTTCTCGATATACCGAACCAGGGTGCTCAAGAAGAATATGACCGCCGAGATCGACCTGCTGGAGCGAAATCCCGCTGTCTGGGGAGCCTATAGTGTCTTGAATGTACTTTATTCGTTGGCTGGCAAATCCAAAATCAGTGATCAGCTCAGGGCCATGAAGAACGGCCAGGATCCAAGCAGCGTTGCTGGTGAGTATGGCTCCAGGCTTCTGATTAAGGAGCTAGGATACTTTAGTATCATAGGTCTGTTGCGCGCCCATACTCTACTCGGAGACTTTACTCTGGCCCTCAAGACCATGGAAGACATTCAGCTTAATAAGAAGGCTCTGCTGGCTCGTGTTAATGCTGCACATTTCTCGACCTACTACTATGTGGGCTTCAGCTATCTCATGTTGAGAAGATATGCAGATGCCATCAAGGCCTTCACTCATATACTGTTATTCGTGTCGCGAACAAATTATATTAATCGCACCCAGCAGTTTGATATTATCAGCAAGAAGTCTGATCAGATGTATGCTTTACTGGCCATGTGTGTGACTTTGTCACCTACACGACTTGACGATGTTATCCATTCTTCTCTGAGAGAAAAATATGGTGAACAGATGTCCAAAATGCAGCGAGGAGGCCCCGAATCGTTGAAGACTTTCGAAGAACTGTTCTTATTTGCTGCTCCTAAATTTATTTCTCCAAGCTCGCTGGACTTTGAGCATCCTCAGCACAATGTTGATCCTATTCAACACCATCTCAAGATCTTCCTCGCCAATGTCCAGAACGCTACTCTGGGAACTACTCTCAAAAGCTATCTTAACCTTTATGCTACTATGGATATCCATAAGCTTGCGGGGTTCCTGGAGACTGATGTTGAAGCCCTGAGAAGTGCTCTGGTCAGCTTCAAGTTAAAGAACAGGCAAATCAAATGGACTGAGGGCGAACTCCTGGCAGGTGAGAGTGGAAACATTTCTGAGATCGACATTGCGCTTGAAAATGACCTGATCCACATTGCCGAGACCAAGGGTGGACGCAAGTTTGCAGACTGGTTTATTCGAAATACGATTAAGAACTATTCTCTTCAGGATTACATTGCCAACCCCGAGAAGGAGCATGAAAATAAGGGTCACAAGAAGTGGTCTGACAAGAAAGATAAAGACAAGGATCAGTCGCATCAACAACAGCAACAGCAGCATGCTACAGTGGCTGCTAAATGAAAAATAGAGCCATTCTGTTTACGTTTACGGGCCCCCCCATCCTCCCCCTGAGTAGTGATTGATAAGTAAAAAAAACGGGAAAAAAAAAAAGAATATACATAGGGTCGTTAATTATTAAAGATCGGATATATCTAGTAGTTCTTCTTAACAAATGTAACCTCAATCAACTTCTGCACACCTCGGCGGTATATATCTCGAGTCCCTGCCTTTATGGAGCTCTTGTCGAGATTCGCAAATAAATACACAAAGTCTGCGTACATCCCATTCACTCCTCTGGCTGAGAGCCAGAAAACACAAAGCAGCACCATGGTCATTATCAGCACCTTCACTCCTGTCACAAAGAACGAGTAGATCATTCTCGTTGTGTGGCTAAGAATTAGAAGCGAGATATACAAAATCACAAGCAGCAGGATGATTCCCATTAGGTCAGGATGCCCGTTGATGGCCTTGGCGATCGTAGGTCCTGCGAGGTCTATAGCATGCTTCAGATAGCTTGATCCCTGCTTATATCCCATGCTTAGGAAATCCATTGGTGAGGACATTTTGTTTGTTTCAGCAAAAATACAACTATTCTTTCGTTATGCGCCGCGGTTCTCTTGTCTCAGTAGTAGTAGGTAGTAGAGGGTACTGAGACGATGTGTTTTCCGGAGTGCCCAAAGTTACCATGATAATTGTCCCATCGAAAAAATATATCAACACAACACACAGTTAAAATACGCAGCGTGCCGGAACCGCCCTTTATAGCGGTTTATATCAGTGGCGAGTTTGAAAAGAAAGACAACAATGGTTGTGGATACTGCCTACTATGATATCCTGGAGATCTCGATTGATGCGTCCGAGTTTGACATCAAACGAGCGTATCGGAAGATGGCCATTAAGCATCATCCGGACAAGAATCCTAATGATGAGCATGCCCATGAGCGGTTTCAGGCTGTAAGTTTGGAGTACTAGAGGTTACACGGGGCTGCTTGGTCTAACACGTTATGTAGATTGGTGAAGCTTATCAAGGTACATGATATTATATGGAATTTTTGTTTCTGGGGTTTGATCTGACTGACTTTTTTTAGTCCTGAGTGATAAGGAACTTCGGAAGCGATATGACCAGTTCGGCAAGGATCAGGCTATTCCTGATGCTGGGTTCGAGGATCCAGCAGAGTTCTTTACTACGATTTTTGGCGGGGAAGCCTTCGCAGACTGGTATGAAACGCTTTTTTGCAGGCTTTTGCATGAAGGACATGTATTAACGAATTATATATAGGATCGGAGAGATCTCTCTTATTAAGGACCTAACTCGGACAATGGAGATTGCGTCTCTGGACGAGGAGGATGAAAAGCCTCCTGGAACACCACCGCCTGCTCCTCCTGCTGCTCCTGCTCCTGCTCCTGCGGCATCGAATGCTGAGAGTGGTGCGACTCCATCCAAGCCGACCCCCGGGGCTGCGAAGTCTCCCTTTCCCGGTGCTGCGACATCTGCACCGGGATCAGCAGGATCCTCTCGGCCCTCTACTCCGTACCAGGCTATTACTAATGGTGATGTTCCCGACGAAACTAGCAGTACCCTGAGTGAAGACAAGAAAAAGAAGAAAAACAAGAGCTCGCTGTCGAAAGAGCAGAAGGCCGAACTTGAGAAGTACGAGGAAGAGAGAAAAAAGGCTCGAGATGAGCGGGTTGAAGCTCTTCGACAGAAGCTGGTCGAAAAGGTTAGTGTGTGGACTGAGACTGATAAAGGACCGGCGGTGACTGCTGCATTCAGAACCAAGATTGAGATCGAAGCCAATCAGCTTAAGATGGAGTCATTTGGCATTGAGCTGCTGCATGCTATTGGTCACACGTACTATACTAAAGGAAGTACCATGCTGAAATCACAAAAGCTTCTGGGCATCTCGGGGTTCTTCAGCCGTGTAAAGGAAAAGGGGACCTTAGCGAAAGAAACTTGGACTACGATATCCAGTGCATTGGATGCACAGTCATCTATGCAGGATTTAGCGAAAGCTGAAGAGGCTGGCGGTGACGATTGGACTACTGAACGTAAAGCTGAGATGGAGAGAACTCTGCTCGGTAAGATTCTGGCCGCGGCATGGAATGGATCCCGGTATGAAATTACGAGCGTATTGAGGGAAGTCTGTGATAAGGTTCTTTACGACAAGTCTGTTCCTTTAAGTAAACGGATCGAGCAGGCGGAGGCGTTGAAGATCATTGGTTCTGCGTTCAAAAGGACTGAGAGAACTGAAGAAGAGGCCCAAGAAGTTCAAATGTTTGAAGAATTAGTCGCTGATGCTAGCAAGAAGAAGAAGAAATCAAAGGATAAGGAGAAGGAGAAAGAGAAAGACAAGCACAAGGAAAAACCGACAGTTTCTCCTGTTGCCTAATTATTTAACTGCACTCCTCCTAACTTATTTGAACTTTTCCTCATTATACATAGACCATGTTTTTAATTATTTCTATTTTCTCGCCTTTTGTCTCTTCAATGTCGGGTTTTTTTTTGGTTTTTAGCTGTGCATTTCATACTCTATTCGTTAGCGTATAAAGCCATATATATATAACAACCCTTATGAGAGGTTTTTTCTTCGCTCTTTCTGTGCCTGGGCAGCCGGGACCCCGAATGCGATATCCTGTGCTACAAGCTGATCTGCCTCGACTCTAGGAGTAATATCTTGTACAACTGCTAAAGCCTTATCTTGTGGAATTACCGCAACTCCATTCTCGTCACCGACAACATAGTCCCCAGGTAGAATGCTCCAGCTGCGACCAGCGATTTCAAGAGGCACATTCACGCCCACGACTTTGGCGACCTTGTTTGGTGCAGCAATACCAAGTCCATAAGAGAATACAGGGTAGTTCAGGGCCCTATGCTCATTGATATCTCTAATCTTGCCCATTACGACTGTTCCGGAACACTTAAGATACTTGGCCCGAGTGGACATGAGACCCCCATACAATGCATTGACTATGCTCGTATATGGAGCCTGTGTACTCTGGCACTCGGCTGGTGTTGCAATTACAACCACAGAGCCTTCGGGTGCAGAATCTATGTAATGGTTCTTGATTGCCGGGCGCGGGTCGTCTTTTGGCGCATACAATACAGTGTATGCAGGGCCAGCAACGGTGCCTCCACTCAAAGCAGACTGCTGGATTAAGTGAGGAATATAGCCGCCATCGCTCATGCCATGTTTGACAAGGGCGTCGGCAGCATCACAGGCAGTGAACTGCTTAAGCTTGTTAGTAATGCTCGCCATGGGTTTACAATGTTCCGCGCGCGCTTAGTCGGATTAAAAACTACTACGTATTCACCCAGGTTCTTTGGAAGTAGTGCAAGAAATACAGAGAGAAAAGCCCTTTTAGCATCAAACTATCGAATTTATTCATTTGTCAAAATGTATCTGATATGTACCAGAACTTAGGTCATCACCATTTCATGGGTCAGCCAGACCCAGTCAAAAGACTAGCGGCGGCCTCGAACAGCGATGGTTTTAAGAATGGCTCGTGTTATATACAAATCTGCCCTAAGGAGACTGTCACAATCAATCTCGAGTGCTAACCTGTATGTTCATGAATCTCGCACAATAACCGTGATTCCTAATTGACCCAGAACGCACAGTGCCTCTTGGAGTATTAGAAAAATTCATAATGGGAAAAAAATTGAACAATTTTTATAGTGGTGGGTCACGTGAGGATATTTTTTGTCGTTGGAAGAGGCGTGGTGGTTTTCTTCGATTGGGCTGTTGAGATGTATTTACTTCTCTGGCCTAATTGACATGTCTTTAAATGACCAGCTTAATTCATTTAAGAACAAGGTCAGAAATGCCCCGACTCTCCAGAAACGAGTCATAGATAGACCGGCCACACCTGAGGCCAGGAAACGGGTCTATGATTCGCCGGATCTTGATGCATCCAAGAAGCAAAAGTCGTCAACGAACTTGGTATATTCACAGCCAGCGTCGACCGGCGTGGGCAACCACCAAAGTACACAGCTCGTGCATGCAGTAGAATACATCAAGAAGCAGGATAGGCCGGTTAAATTCTCCGATATTGAAGGATATTTGTCGTTTCCTATCGCACCACTATTGTTCTTGCTGCGTAATATTGATCGCATAAGAATAAATGATAGGGACCAGACGGCAGAATACGTCTCAGTATACAATATCTACTCGGCAGAGGAGCTCCTGACATATCTGAGATCACAGCAGACATATCAGGGGATTCCTGTGAAGCAGCTGAAGGACGGTTGGAATGGCTGTCTTGAGGCCATTGAAAGGCTGGAGAAGTCCAATGACATTGTAGTGCTCCGGACAAAAAAGGAGAATCTTCCGAGGTTTGTGTGGGCTAATGTAGGAGGCCCGATTGGAGGTGTTGATCCGGCGTTCACAGTGCTATGGAACAAGTCCAAGGTTCCTGAGGCTGCTGAATTGCCTGCTCAGTTGGAGAAGGCTAGGATCAAGCCAACAAGTGTAGATCCAGCCACTGTCAAGAGGAACGCTAAACCTACGACTGAACGAAAGCAGAAAAAGCCTCGACGAGGTAAAATCACTAACACGCATTTGGGCGGTATTCTCAAGGAATATAGTTTTTAAAAAAAATCTGTAATCTGCTTCATTATTTAAATTTTCTTTCTTGTTATCGTCTTATCTACATTGAGTCTGTGCAACTTGCACAACCTCGGACCTTAACACTCACATCATCGCCCCACATTTTGATAATCTCATAAGCCTCTACAATGTGCATTCTTTTAATATCTACGGAACACCCTCGGTAGTATGTTTTAAAACTGGTTTTAGATGCGATCAGTCGACTGATATTTATATTTAGCCCGTTTATTTTGCTTTCAAACCGTGATGAATATGTGGATCGATCTACGCGAGACGCAAGGTTCTGGGAAGAACCGAACAGTTCGATTCTCGCCCCCTATGATCTAGTGCGGCCAGAACACGGAACATGGATCGGAGTGACCAAGGAAGGTCGTGTGGCCGTACTACTGAACGTTCATGAATCTGAAAAATCACCTATTGGCAAGATCTCTCGCGGGCTGTTCACGAAGGATTTCTTAAGCTCCAAAGAGTCCCCGGAGGCTTGGGTCAAGCATACGGTCGACCAGTATGGCAAGGAGGGTCTCTCCGATGCGGGTGGGTTTTATTTGATTTGTGGTACTTTGCACAAGTCTGAGAATGGCATTAGGCCGTTCGCGATGTTTTCAAATAGAACTGAAACAAAGTGGCTGTTCTCTGAACCACAGACTTGGGCGGTATCAAACGCTATAGACGAAGATGAGCCATGGATAAAAACTGTGTCCGGACAGAAATTACTAGATGACATAATACGGACCTCATCGCGCGAGGATTGGACTGAGGACGGCCTTATAGAGGAGCTATTTACGATTCTTTCCACTGACACATATCCAAAGGATACTGAAGCTACTGTATTCAATCTCAGGAAGAGTATATTCATTCCGCCTATAAAAATCGACAAGACCGGACACATGTACGCAACTAGGACTCAGACTGTATTCCTTGTCGACACTCAAGGAAATGCCCGCTATGTCGAAAGAAATCTTTTTGATGTGAAAACAACTGAGTTCAAATTCACAATCCAAGGATTTTGTAATTAGAATAAAGTAGAAATATTTATTGCATTAGTCAAGCTCTTCTCGTTAGCTGTGATGTGATGATCTGCTAACAGCGGCGGCGAGTATAAGTGTACGTGCATACGATGGAAAATTCCGCTAGCTAGATACACACTACTATCCGAGAGCTCTCTGCCATGGGCAAAAACACAGACAAGCTTTTTATAACGCACTCGGAATGGAGTCGAGGTGATCATTCAGCTAGTGGTGGTGCTGTATCCACAGCAGACTTGTCTTTAGCAAAGGCAGCGAGTGCGCTACCATTTTGGACATGCAGCATAAGTCAGCAGGAGATCCAGGATGGCAGTGGCATGGCAGACTCAGATGGTTACGTTTTTGATATACGGAACGTGCTGCCTTATATTCGAAAGCATGGAAAGAACCCTGTGACTGGGAAGCCAATGACCAGCAAGGACCTGGTGAAGCTGCAGATTGAGAAGAATAGTGACGGAAAGTACATAGATCCTATAAGTTTCAAGGAATTCCAACGACTAAGTGAACCGGTTATGATTCGTACCAGTGGGAGAGTGTATTTTGAAGAAACTGTTCGCGAACATAACGTCAAACCAAAGTTCTGGAAGGACCTGGTGAGCGATGAAGAGTTCACGAAATCAGATATTATCAAGCTGAAAGGAGGCGCTGGCGTTCATACACATGTTGATGGCTCTTCGAAGGTGGCCCTAACTCAGAGCATTTCTGTCCAAAAGCAAGTGCCAGTGGTTGGAAAGGCACGGGGTAAAAGTGTATTAACTACTCATCATATGGCTTCATCAGTCACATCCACTGCAGTTGAGCCATCGACAAAGGCTACCTACACTGATATTCCGATTGACAAGCTATTACGACAGAAGAAGTTTTTCGAAGTAGGCTATGCGACTATCGCAACAGACTTTGGAGACATAAATGTTGAACTGGACGCGAAATATGCTCCAAAAGCAGTGTATAATTTTGTGAAACTGGTTCAGGAGGGATACTATGATGGACAGATATTTCATCGCAATATCAAGCATTTCATGGTTCAGACTGGAGATCCAACCGGTACAGGGTCTGGTGGTCGGAGTGCATTTCCTGGCGGAGCGTCGTTTGCAGACGAAACGAATACTCCTCTCAAACATGAGGAGCGAGGAGTATTGGCTATGGCAAACAAGGGCAAAAATACAAACACGTCTCAGTTTTACATTACTTATCGGCGGTGCCCTCATCTAGATGGGAAACACACTGTATTTGGTAAAGTAGTGGGCGGGATGTCAGTTCTGGACGATATCGAGAAAGCGCCCACAGGACCTTCAGACAGACCAGTCAAAGATATTCATATGAAGTCGGTGAAGATATTGATAGACCCTTTTGAAAAGGGACTGTTGGATTCTGATCAGAAGCCAGACAAGAAAAAGGTTAGTGCCGATAAGGAAATCGAAGACGATACCCCTTGGCTTAAGCGCACGCACGCAGATTCATCAGTTCCAGTAGGAAAGTACATGACTCCCGTTTCTGGTAGAAAAGTTGGCAGTGAGGATACTCATGAAGCTAAAAAGAGGAGGACAAAAACTAATGTTGGTCAGAGCTCCTTTGCTGGTTGGTAGAATTGTTCTTTTTCTTTTAAATTAATCTCTATTTATATAACGTTATATGATGAAAATGTACATTAGCTTATATCATAGCTTTTTCTTTTCTTTTCGTTTTTCCTTTCTCTTTCTCTTTTTTTCCTTGTCCTCTTCGCTTATGGTGGTGGTGCTCTTATGCTTCTTTGTCTTTGGCGTCTCTTCCGAGATATCAGATTGAGGCATTGCATTCTCAGTCTCCAGCGGCTTTATGGCTTCGCTGTAGCTGGAAGGGCCGTATCCTGTCGGTAGATGTCGCATGTATAAGCCTGATTTTTGGGCCGGTACTGGCTTTGGAGTAGCCACGGCGTGAAAGTCTATGGCTGGAATCTCTACTGAGCGCGAGATTTTGAATGTTTTGGATATGCTTTTCTTGATGGGCATGAGCTTCTTTTCGCCCGTACCAATAAGAATCTTTGATCTTGTTTTTAATAAATCATTTTCGTCGTCTTCAGACAGAATGTATTTCCTGCCGTCCACAGTGATCTTTCCTTCCGAGACCGGCAGGTCCCTGATTTTGGAAACGTCCAGATTCGACGGCAGTTGTATCAACCAGATATCTTTGTCTTTGAACATGCTAGAAGACTTGACCTGGCAATCGACTTCTTTGAATCCCGGAGGAGCTTGAAAAGTTCTGGGCATGAGCGTTAGTATAAGATTTCGTTGGAGTCCTAGTTATGATCTACACATACTCATTTTCAAGATCACTGTCCGACTCCTCTATTCGTTCAGATGATTTGTATTTGGCGCTCATTGTAGTAGTATGGATTAATTATTTTCAAGTTGATTGACATAAAAGGTCGTGGGCTTTTGCAACGCGCGGAAGAAGCGCTTTCGGCGTAACTCTCAGACTCGGCCGATACTATTAAGTATTCAGCCAGCAGTCTAAGCCGCGGTTTCGAGTCTATTTTAGATAAAATAGAAAGAACTCTGTATCGATCTATATGTAGATGTGACTAGGATTGGGTTTATTATATATCCAAAACCAGTAGCACAGTCGAGTTATGCTCTGTTCACGGCCGTGGTTTGGTGGTGGTGGCTGCAATGCTGGCTGGAGCTATGTGGTTAGGAAAACCTCCCATGCTGAGGAACTTGTTAATACTGTGGGTAGTAGTAGGAACACGAAGGAGTCGTAAAATTTTCAATTAGGTACAGACTCCATGAACCACAACGTTTTAAGGCCCCTGGTCCGGATACGGCCCGAGAGACTATTGTCTTCATGTCGATTTAAATCGACAGTGGGTCTAACACCAGAATTCCAGGCGGAACGGGATGCGCATCTGGAAAAGCTTCGAAAGTACTATCCACCGGCTTTGGTCAAGTCGATATTGGCAGCAGAAGCGTCCGTTACACCAGAAATGTGGGCTAATCGAGTACCGCAGCGTGACCTGGAGTTCTCTCCGATTTACGATGAAGATTTTTCGCAGTATCATCCACTATATGACCATGCTCAAACCCCGTGGATTGACAAGACACAACCTCGGCAGCCTATTCCACGTACAATGCCTCCAGGGGCAAGCCATTCGCTTGATGATAAAGCAGGCGGAGGTGCGTCGAGTATCAATGCCTCTGAGATGGAACAATTGACAGGAATGTCGAAGGAGTTTCTCAAAACGCTAACGGTTCGAACTCTGGTGGTGAAGCGAGTGGTCAACATGACCCGAAAGGGCAAGATCCCCGGTTACTACAGTCTTGTTGTAGTTGGAGACCGAAAGGGGCTGATAGGACTAGGTGAGGGCAAAGACGGATCACAATCCAGTCGAGCCATGGCTCGTGCCCATTGGAACGCACTGAAGCAGTTGACGTATATCCCCCGCTTTGAAGACAGAACTATCTATGGATCTATCACCCATAAATTCGGAGCGGTGGAAATCCAGCTCCGGCCTTCATCTCCTGGATCCGGTCTTCGAGTCCACCACACAATCTTCGAGATCTGCAAGGCGGTAGGAATCAAGGACTTGGTTGGTAATGTGTACCGATCACGAAATAGCATGAATGTCGCGAAGTGTGCATTAGAAGCTCTCACCATGAAGCAGACTGTAGTAGAGGACTTGGCAGTGATGAGAGGTAAGAAGGTTGTTGATGTGACAAACACATTTTACAATTTCTGAAAATCGTTAATACTTTCCCATGTACATATCTATATATATATATATAATAGTTAACCTGTTAACGGTTATATTGAAATCGATTAATTTCAAATTCAATTCAAATGCATTCATCAGCAAAGCTCTCAACAAAGCTCTCAATAAAGCTCTAATTAACGGATTTAAGAGGCTTTGACAGTGTTTCAATGACCAACTTGTCACCCTTGTACATCTGACTTATAGCTGATTGACGCTTAACGATCTCGAGGTCTTTATATCCGTTTGTAATTGCATCTGTGATTTCCTCCGGGTTGGTCAGGCCCTTATTTGCCAAGAACCCGTCTCGCACTCTTCTTAGAGCGTATTGTCTAAAGTTGTAGCTTGTGAACCGAGACGAGTACCGTAAAAGGTCTCTGTATAGATGTGTTTGAGCAGTAGCCATAATACTGAGATACTTTCGCACTGAAGAGCTTCTCTCACTATTTCAGTCTTTTTGATGTTCTCCCAGTAGTGCCACCAGTTTGGAGGTTTCTCCTTTCAGGACTCCAGGTTTAGGTTGCGGAGTTCGTTGGGAGGTCTACAAACCGAAAAACAAAACCAAAAACAAAACCCAAAAAGATAAAACTGAAGAAAAAAAGGAACAAACCACTCAACAGAGCTCAAACCTAAACCCACCTCCTATCCTACGCCGCCGCGGGCATAACAGAAATCCTCTTGTTCAGAACCTAAATCCCCGTATTCAACTCTATTGGCCAATAGGATCGCAATGGGTGCATTTCGGGTCTGTGAGGAGCTTAAGCTCAAAAAGGTACTTTTCTTGTGTATCTTCTTCTCATACGAAGAAGATCAACACCTCCTGTAACTCAAACGACTGCTGGTCGTCGTCTATTGCTACACCCATAACGACCCTTATAGCATATCTTAGGACCCTTCGTCTTAAGTAATAGATTATTTAATCAGGAAGTCCAGCCGTAGTACTGGGCCCCTAGCGTTATCCTCGCCTATTGTTGGCTGGCTGCTGTTGTAATGGAAAGGCTGTCTCCTCGGCGGGCCACGGAAGCGGCTCAAAATATGTGCGGCTTCGATCTGTTTCGGGCGCTGGAAACGGATGCGATTCGGATCTCCTGAACGGAACATGATAGAGTAAGCGGTATATGAGCTCTTTTAATGACAATTAGACCGTTTAATCGCGTGCTTTCAAGTGTGTTACTAGGAACTAAGTTGAATACAGATCCGTTGGTCGCTTTGGATCTGTTCCAATCGCAGCAATTGAGTAGTTAAACGAACAAAATACACCAATGCAGTTGAACCACGGCTGATATGCGGATGTGTGCGGCGTGGTGTCGATTGTTCCACAGCAATGGGAAGAGCACACGTTTAGTGGGCGTCTACACTAAGAAATCCAGTTCTACGGTTAAGACGGCAGAGGGAGGTAAAGCGAACGACTCCTATATAAATACGTCCCTATATCTGTTACTTCCTGTTCATTATCATCATCATCATCATCATCATCATTATCCTTTCGCATCTCTCTTTAATACTCTCTTATTATTTATTATAACAATGTCGGAAAATCCAGAACAATATACTGAGGCTGAAGCTTCGCTTCAGCGTGAGCCCACCGCTCTTTACTCCACAACCAGTGGAGCTCCTTTACAACATGTCGAGACAAGGGAAACTCTCCAGAATGTTGGTATCAGCGAAGAGATCCCTCTTCCTGATCAGGACTACCCCGCTGTCAGAACCACTGATCGCCCTCAGTTCCCTGAGGAATATACCGTGGAGACTGCCACTGGTTTAGTCCCCAGTGAAACGCTGGAACAGGTCAGATCCCGTTCTTCTGTCATGTCAAGGAGAAGAAGTCAGGTACCCGCATCTATCCCCGAGATTGACCTTGAGAAGCTTGAATCGCAGGAACCCGAGGTACAATACGTCACGTTCACTATTGGTGATACTGGCAACCCCAGAAACTGGTCTGTGCTCTTCAAATGGTACGTGACTCTGGTCGCTTCGATGCTTGTCGTCGCTATTGCATATGGCTCTTCCATTGTTACTGGTGGTTTGGGGCTTATTGAGGACAAATATAACGTCTCTCTTGAAGTTGCTATCTTGACTTGCTCTATTATGGTCTGCGGTTTCGCTGTTGGTCCTCTGCTATGGAGTCCTCTGAGTGAGATCATCGGTCGTCAACCTGTCTATGCTATCTCGCTTGGTCTGTATGTCATTTTCAACATTCCTTGTGCTCTGGCTAAGAATATTGGTACTCTTTTGGTCTGCAGATTCCTCTGTGGTGTCTTCGCTAGCTCCGGTTTGTCTTTGGCCGGCGGTACGATCGCAGATATCTGGAGTACTGAGGAGCGTGGAAAGGCTATTGCTTATTTCGCTGCTGCTCCTTACTGTGGTCCAGTCCTTGGCCCCATTGTCTGTGGTTGGATTCACATCGGTTCAAACCGTCTTGATCTCTTCTTCTGGGTCAACATGGCCTTTGCAGGTGTCATTATGATTATGGTTGTTGCTATCCCCGAGACTTATGCGCCAGTTATCTTGAAGCGAAGAGCTAAGAAGCTTAGAGCTGAGACCGGTAACGAGAAGATTATCACTGAACAGGAAAAGGAAAAGCTCTCCTTCAGAGACATTGTCCGAACTTCTCTCATCAGACCAATCACTATGATTGTGACCGAGCCAGTTCTGGATCTTATGTGCATGTATATTGTGCTTATTTATGCTATGCTCTACGCCTTCTTCTTCGCCTATCCTGTCATCTTCACTGAGCTTTACGACTACAATGACGGTATCATCGGTCTTATGTTCATCCCCATTCTGATCGGCGCTGGTTTCGCTCTTGTCACAACTCCTTATGTCGAAAGGGGCTTCCAACGTATCTGCGCTCAACGTGCTCCTACTCCTGAAGACAGACTTATAGGTGCTTTGATTGGTGCTCCCTTCATCCCCATCTCCTTATTTATTCTTGGTGCTACCTCTTTCAAGCACATCATCTGGGTTGGTCCTGCCTCCTCCGGTCTTGCATTTGGCTATGGTATGGTTCTTTGCTACTACTCTGTCAACAACTATATTATTGATTCATATCAAACCTATGCCGCTTCTGCCTTGGCCGCCAAAGTCTTCCTGAGATCGGGTGGTGGTGCTGCCTTCCCTCTATTCACCACTCAAATGTATCACAGACTTGGTCTGCAATGGGCCAGTTGGTTGCTTGCATTCATTGGCGTGGGAATGATCTTCATTCCTTACTCCTTCTACCTCTTTGGTGCTGCTCTTAGAGCAAAGCTGTCTAAGCACTAAACACAGATTTCCAATCCAAAATCTCATCATTAGGGCATTAAACTCTTCTAATAACTTATTTATCTAAATCCTTAATAACTTAAATATTATTAACATGGCATTTTTTATTAAAAAACTTCTACATCTCTTTTCCTTTTGTTACCATCCCATCTTTACCATTTCTTCAATTTAATAATTTATGTTTTCATTGTACATTGGTTCATCTCTCCCGTAGGACCCATTTCCCATGTAGTAGGGCCGGTGATTGTAGGGATACCCATCATGACGGTGGGGTGGTTTTGTACCCTAGTCCACGCAACACTACGTCCATCATATCACTCACACGAAAATAAATCATTAAGAAATGAGTGGATTCGATTTCAACAAATCCTTTCAGTCCCTGCAGGGAAGTGTCTCTGGAATTGGTTCCTCTATTTCTCCGTTCGCCAAACGTACCACGCGATTGATCCAGGAAAAGCTTGGAAATGCTGACGATAAGGTAAGGAGCAAACAGTTCAAGACTTATTTATAGTCCTGATCAGGCAGCGTGTTGGCAAGAACTAACGACGAAATCGCTTAGACTGAACTTCCTGAGGAATACCTGGAACTTGAGAGACGTATCGAGGCATTGAAACTCGTCCATCAGAAGCTGCTTTCTGTAACGTATGTTATCACTATCATTTTTTTTTTGCAGAAGACGCGCATCGATATTAATTTTTTTTGCCAATGGGAAACTAACCACACACGTCATGTAGTTCTCAATATGAAAATGAAGGTTATGATTATCCTCCTAACTTGAGAGAATCGTTTGTTGATCTATCTCGAACAATCTCTGAAAAGGTGACCACTTTGTCTCAGGCTTCTTCCGCCCATGAGGCACAGACCATCCTGACCAGTCCTGGCACAAAGAAAGAACCCAAGACGTTGAATCATGCCCTGGGAAGAGCTGCGCTTGCT
Source organism: Diddensiella transvaalensis (assembly GCA_030555955.1). Lineage (NCBI taxonomy): Eukaryota > Fungi > Ascomycota > Dipodascomycetes > Dipodascales > Trichomonascaceae > Diddensiella > Diddensiella transvaalensis. Next base: position 80,967 of record JANIVV010000017.1, on the reverse strand, counting down.
GGTGCTGAGGGCCTTGGTACCAATTCTCAATCATTGGGGACTGCTCTTCAAAAGTATGCTGTTGCAGAGGAAAAGATTGGTGAAGCCCGTATTGCCCAGGATTCTCTTATCGTCAGCCGATTCAACTCTGCTTTCGCCACTACTTTGAATACTTCTCTTCAGTTTGCCCACAAGGCGAGTAAGAATGTTCACAATGCCCGTCTCACCTTGGATGCGGCTAAAGCTGCGTCAAAGAACGCCAAACCTGAGAAGGAAGCAGCCGCTCGAATGGAAGTCGAACAGGCTGAAGATGACTTCGTGGCTGCCACCGAGGAGGCTGTCAGTGTCATGAAGAATGTGCTCGATACTCCTGAGCCTCTTAGAAATCTCTCTGAGCTTATCAATGCTCAACTCGCCTACCACAAGGCTGCTGCTGAGATCCTGGGCGCCCTTGCCCCTGAAGTCGAGGCTCTACAGACTGAGCAAGAAGCTGCCTATCGTGAGAGTAGAGAAACCTCCTAGATCGCTTCAAGTAATCTTACTTTGTATGAATCATCTTTTGCTGTTTTTCGTTATCTTTTTTTGTTTTTTGGTTATTATATACTTATATATATATATATATAACTCATATACAATAGCTTAAGAGTGTTGTTCTTCAGGTTCTGTTTTATCATCGTCATCATCCTGCTCAACGACAGGAGCTACCTGCCATTCGGCGCTAAGATCCCATCGGCTACCAGGAGCATTTTTACTGATGTACTTCACAAAGCGCAAAACTCCTTGGTCTCGCACCGTGAGGCAAAACACATTCCAGTCTGGGGGAAGATTCAGAAGCACTGCGTCATCTTCTTCACCATCGTTCGTAACAGTTGCACCCCGGTAAACTGCAGGATCGTCACCCGCATCTTCGTCAACTGCCATCAGCAAATCGTAGCCTCCCAGCTCGCCATCATCCCATCCCTTTGAAGGTGTAAGCGAAAGAGTTCCCTCAAGAACAGGTTGGTCTGACGCATGCATTGTTGCCAGAGTAAAATCATGGCCCTGCCTAAAGCGTCTCGCCAATACATATGATCCAGTGAGTTCAAATGTAGAGATCTTCTTAAGCCATCTCAAGAATGCCTGACTACTCATCATCTCACGTAGCTCATTCAGTTTCTTATGAGCTTGTACATCTTTATTCTCCTCGCCTCCATCCTTACAAGCATCATCCAAAAACATGTACCTGGCCTTGTGAGGAGGTCTAGCCAGATCCCAAGGTTTCGGTATATCAGTGAACTTGGCTGGAACATCCGCCAAGTCATCTATATCAATAACTCGCCTCAGTTCTGAAGCATACGCGTCATTCAAGAAGCATCTTATTTGAACATTTGACTCGTTAATAAAGTGCTCCTGTAGTTGATCTATTGCCTTTGTTGTCAATAGGTCTGGATTCAAGAACTTTAATAAATATTTGCCATCTTCTTCAGAATACTCTTCCGCACCCCCCTCAGCAGGAGTAACGACCTTTTTGGGGAAATCCAATTCTTGAATTTCCGGCGATTCAAGCTGCATCAGAGAACTCCTAGCCTCAGTGGCTTCTTCTTCGCCCTCAATGTATCCATCTTCACCCTTCTGGGGGATATGGAACCAACCAGATATCGAGAGTCTGGGTTTATCCACGTACACTTCCTCAACATCATGGAAGCTAAGCCCAGGCTGAACTGTGAAAAACGCCATTTGATTCCAGGCAGGAGGGATCGCTAATGTCCAATCAGTCTCGGGGATATTAGGCCTGATTGTCGGGAATAATCTCAACGCACCTCCCCATTTTGGATCCCATTCCTCGTCTGGATTCGGCAGATAGAGAATGTACGATATACGTCTGGATCCAATCACATCGTCATGGTTAAGCAAATGGCATCCCTTCTGGTACACATTGATACTGAGATCTTGTTTCCGTCCCGACAATGGCCCTGATTGAGCCACATAACTAAGGTATTCTCGGAATTCCTCGGAGTACAGTGCTGAGCGAAGCTTTACCAGCGATGATAACCGCGACAACTCAGTAGAATCAAGTCCGCTCAAGTTTGCAAGGTCGCCAGTCTGGAAGACCTTATAAATATCAGTCTCTTTCTTAGTGAAGTGCAAATCCTCCTCGATCTCCTTTCTGACTGAGCGTAGCAGCTCATCGTCGAGTAACCTTTTGATCACCCCATGTTTGTAGGGGCCTGAGGTGGCTATACTCTGCTTCAGGTCTTCTCTCGACTCCTCAGTGAAAAGTCCATCGGCAAACGACCGTTTGGCATCATCAACTCCGTTTTCCACGACGGATTCCTTTCTAGTCTTCTTACCACCAGCTCTACCACCAGCTGATCCATTCTTTCTCTTAGGTCCCATTTCCTACCGCTATTCTTTTAGTTTCAGGAAAGAAAGCAAAAAAAAGTTCCTCCCTTTTCAAGAAAAGCTAGTTTTAAGGTTTTTCTGCTCGCCAATGGAGAAAAGGGTGGAACGACATTATTCCACGGCCCGCAAAGAAAAAAAATCAAAGTTCTTCCCTTGCATATGTCAGTCAAAAGCCGTGCAGAGAGCGAGCCGAGTGACACAAAAAAATATATGTTATATATGCGCAGAATAAATAGATTGTGTTTAAAAATTAAGTTACATGATGGGTTTTTATAATGCATAAGTTGTAGATTTCAGGCACCAGAGCTTCCGTACATTGCGGCCCATTCTTCGTAGCCCTTAAGACCTTCTTTAGACACACTAGGCCGAATGGTCTTCAAACTGGCAACAAAGTCTTCGAACCCCATTGACCGGATCTGATCTCGAGCAGTAGTGAGCAACGCCTCACCAAGTGAACGTAGCGGTCCCATCGCCGCGTCTTTTGCAAGCGCTGTCATATCCGAACCGCTGAATCCGTCTGTGAGATCGAGTACTTTCTCTATCTCCTCTTCAGTCATACTGTGCTTCTGATGGCTCATCAGCTTGTCGATATGGGCCCTTCTAGTCTCGCGCTCTGGAAGTGGGATGTACTGACGACGCACAAATCGACGCCGAGCGGCCTCATCTATAGCCCACGGTAGATTCGTAGCCGCTAAAACAAGTACTCTCTGTACGTCTTCATTATCATCCTTACCTACTGCGGCATGCTGCAAGTCACTCCATTGCACCAGGAACTCGTTCTTGATCCGACGCGAAGCTTCATGTTCGCCAGATTCACTACGGGTGGACAGCAGAGAATCAATCTCGTCCACAAAGATAATTGACGGTGCCAGAGCCTTTGACATTTGGAAAAGAGCCCGGACAAGCTTTTCAGACTCGCCCAGGAACTTGGACGTTAGTGAAGATGCAGATATAGAAAAAAAGGTCGATCGAGACTCGGTTGCGACGGCCCTCGCCAACATAGTTTTTCCAGTTCCGGGAGGACCGAACAAGAGCATTCCCCTGGCCGGCTCTCGCAAGCCACTAAAGAGATCAGGTCGGAGAAACGGGTATACAACAGTTTCTTTAAGTGACGCCTTTGCTTGCTCTAGCCCGGCAATATCATCCCAGTGAACCTCGTCGCCTTTTAATACAATCTCGTTGAGGATCTGCTTTGCAGCATTTTCATCCACACCCCGTAGATTCTTTAGACATTCCTGTGCCTTCCTGTCCCATTCAATCTCTTCCTTTGTTTTATTTTTGGTATTAGTGGTGGTACTAGCAGTAGTAGCCGAGTTTGGTGAAGATGCTCCTGCACTCTTGTCACTTGCGACTGATACAACACGCTCCTTGCTCACACCCTTAGACGCGATTGGTCTGGCAGTCTTGGCAGTTGTTGTGTTTGATGCAGGTGTTTTAGGAGAGGTATTATTTGTCGGCGTTGTACTTCTGGATGGTCGTGAAGACGTAGGTCGGAGTGGCTGCTGTTGTTGTTGCTGCTTCATGGCCTGTACAGTGGACTGTCGTGTTATATTTGAAGTTGTCTGCGCAGTACGATGCTTCACCACTACTGGAGCAGATCGGGAAGTTGTAATTGATGGTGCATTAGGTACTTTGGCTTTTGCCGGTATCGCCGCTGTTTTCTTGGTCTGAGACAATAAAGGAACCGCATTAGCAGACCGAGTGGGAACAAGACCGGTCGCACTGTCGAAGTCGATTAATAAAGAGTCATCAATCAAGGATCTTTCCAAAACCGGAGGATTAGAAGCAGGTCGCTTTGTAACCGCGGCAGATGACGAAGAAGCCGAACGCTGGCTACTGAGTGCCACATTTGATGATTTTTTTGCCCGGACCTCCGAAGCATTCTGAACTTTGTTGAATCCGTGGTGAGAACCCCGTAGACTTAGCTTTTCGAACCCTTGGTTGGTATTGTTCATACTAGCAGACCTAGCCCCACTACTTTTCGGAGCACTGCTGGTATCACCCCACGCCAGCGCAGCGGCCTGATTGGCCACAATTTTCGTGCCATTGGAGATCTTGCCTGGTTTTGCCGTGCGAAGAGTCTTCAGCATTGTCTTCTTTGGAGGACTGCTGGCCACGACCGGCAGGTCAGGCACAGATCTCGACTTCGAAGACGTCGTTGTTGACTTTGACGTCGTTGCATTCACCAGCGACGGCAATGGCGAAGTGTTCATTGACTCGTTCGAACCAGTTCTCGAGCTGCTTTGAGAATGGGATTGTGAACCATAGGCCAAAATGCTCCCTGTGCTGCGATGGGGTGGAGGTAACGGCGGAGTTCTCCTGTGGTTGTCAGCCGTGAAGGATAAAGATGGTTGTGGTAGTAACTGTGGCCGCAGAGACTGGGGAGGTGGTGGAGGCGGGGGCCGAGCTGGCTCAGGAGGAGTCTGATGAAAGGGATTATTGTCCTGGCGATAGTCTAGAGTCGATGACGAGAATGGGATATCACTAAGATAAGGATTGGTGCTTGGGTGCCTCCTGGTTTCCAAGAAGGCAATGCGGTCATAACATTGGCGTTCGATATCCAAAATTGATGCCATCAGCGCCTGCTCAGACTGCGTCCTGGGCGGGTTTGTCTTCAAAAGACTGATATGCTTTGATATGCTTTCTAGAGTCAGGTTCCATGAGCTCAGGGCTTCGCCGCGCTGGTTCTCTGTTTCCAATATTATCGACTGCAAGGAGCCTGCATAGGCCTCGTCATAAGCGCTCTGCAAAGCCTCTTCGGTGGTTGATTTTCTTGATCGAATCAGATTCATACTGACGGATCTGTACCTTTCAGACTCGAGTGTCGTAGCATTAAGGGTGTAAGGGTTTCGTCTTCAAACAAAGCTTGCCCACACTCAATGGTTATTTTCTCTTTTGGATTTTTCTTCTTCTTTACTTTGCTATCTCTTCTTCTTTTCCCTCTCGCGTTTTTCAAAGAAAGGTTTCTTAAAAACAGCGTAATGGGACTTTTATTATTATTATTGTTATTATTGAAATCTCGTTTCCTCCGTAACAACAGGCTGGGTTGTTTGTAGCTGGGTCGACTGTTGAGAGCGTGCCCGGCGAAACTTTGGACTAGAAACGTAAGCAAGATTAGAGTGCCAGTAGAAGCAATGCAACAACAAGAAGCTGTAGCCTTGGACCAAATCTATATTTATTTAAATTGCGGCGAGAGGTTACGTAGGGGTGGACGTTAACTACTGAGGCACAAGAGCAGCAGTCGAGTGCAAACAAAACGTAGTACGACGTTGCCAGAGCAACCGTCACGTGAGGTGCTACTCTCGCCCTCTCTACCACTTGATGGCACCGCACACACAGCGCAGCGAGCTGGGCGCTTAGAACAAGTTTTTGAATCAGCCAACTGTTTTTTTTTCTCTCTACCACCGCTCTTGCAAAGTAATAAGTCATGAGAGCAGCAGCATTCAGGACGCTGAACGCGGTGTCGAGATCAACACGATCCCAGGGACCGGCGACTCTGTCCGGCAATGGCTTACTGCAATGTTCTATGAACCAGGGATCCATTCGGGGTTACGGCAAGAACAGCAGCGGCAAGAATAAGCGCCAGCAGCAGCCTGCGAACGACAAGCAGGAGCCTCCGAAGTCGCTTCTGACGGACGATATTCTGGAACAGGCGGGAATGGACACAGCTGGCGGCAAAGGCAGTGGGGCCGGGAAGACAGGCGAAGAGAAGCCCGCTGAGTCTACAGAATGGTCCGAGCCCGAAGGGAGTGCTTCCGAAGAGCAGAAGGAAAGGTGGAAGGGCACTGCTAAGAGATCAAGTAACAAGTCAAGCACTGATCTGAAAAGAGAGAAGCGAAGTAACTTCTTCTACGCGGGTCTGCTTGGGGTAGCATTGGGGGGTACAATGTATCTTGGCCGAGACTGGGAAGATGATGAGAGGGAAAGCCATCCCACCGTTCCTAACGGAATGACGGCGTCTGCCATCTTTGAGAGAATCAAGGCCCGTTTCGGGGACATCTTCCAGTACTTTAATGAACCAATCTTTGAGAAACTGCTGCCGGATCCTCTCCCAGAACCGTATGGAAGACCAGTGACGTTGGTTGTGGGGCTCGATGATCTGCTAGTGCACAGTGAGTGGTCTCGAGAACATGGCTGGAGAACTGCCAAGCGTCCAGGAGTCGACTATTTCTTGGGCTACCTGGCTCAGTACTACGAGGTTATTGTTTTTTCGTCCAAGTACCAAGCCTATGCGGAAAAGACTGTCGCAAAGCTCGACCCATACCGCAGCTCAGTATCATATGCCCTGTTTAGAGAAGCCACTAGGTATAGAGATGGAAAGGTGATTAAGGATTTGAGCAGCCTGAACAGAGACCTTGGAAAGGTAATTTTGATTGACTGTGAACCAGAAGCCTACTCTATGCAGCCCGACAATGCCATTCCTCTTAAGCCATGGAAGGGCAATGCAGATGACAAAGAGCTTGTACAGCTCATTCCATTTTTGGAGTGGATTGCTACTCAGCCAATCAAGGATGTGCGACCAATCTTGAAGTCGTTTGAAGGTACAAATGTTCCGGAGGAGTACGCACGGCGTGAAGCGATTCTGCGAAAACAATTCGAGGAGGAATGGTACGCTCAACACTCATCGAATGGAAATAACTGGGCGGCCAGGTTTTTGGGTATTCAGCCCACCACTCCTCCAAAGCCTATGATGCCTTTGGACTATATTCGACAGGAGGGCCAGAAGGGCTACGAGTCTTTTCAGAAGTATCTGCAAGAGAATGGTGAGAAGATGCTTGCTGAGGAGAAGCAGAGAGAAAAAGAGATCCTCAATGAGCAGAAGTTTACTCTCAACAAGCTTGTTACTGAAGGACTGCCCAACCCAGAGGAGATTGCAGCCATTCAACAACGAAAGGAGCTCGAAAGACAGCAACAGGAGGCTACCGGAAAGCAATGACCATTGAAAAAACAAAACAGTGTATATATACTTTAATTCGTAAACATGATCTTTTGGATAAAAAAAATATTTGCCAAAAAAAAAATTAAAATATTCTGGTGGCTTAGTTTTTACATGAGCAATGGGCATCTTCCCAAGCTGAATCTTAAAAAAATCGATCTTCGACTAACTATATATATACTTTAAATCATAATGGCGCCAAATTTCATCGAAGCATACTATGGAGGGATGAAGTTCCCTCCTCCAGCCCTCACCTCTGGTATCACGGTGTTCATGGCGTTTCTAGGCATCTCGTCTTACTGGTACCCTGGTATCAAATCAGATCTGCTGTTGACATCAAGCGCGCTGACGAGTCTGGAATGTGAGTAGAAATGGACCCCATTGGCTTGTTCAAAGTATATGCTAATCTAGCAAATGGCTTAAGTGAATCGTCTTTCTTTCTATCCGATGGTTCACATAAACAGCTACCATTTCCTGGTGAATATGTGGGGTCTGGTTCCTCTGTTGAGCATGTTTGAGATCCACAACGGAACTGTCAGGACCGGCATTGTTTTGAATTGTATGCAGTCTACTTATCAGCAAACTCTCGATATCTATCTGACTCTAATTTTCGTTGTGTTTCAGTACTTGCCGTCCTGCCCGGGGTCATCTACTGTCTCCTGAGCCTTGAGTTTTTCCCAGGAGTAAGCATCCTTGGATCAAGGTAAGATATGGTGGTGCGACCTTTACTTATATTTTTGTCTAATCTGCTTTCATTATAGCGGATGGGTATTCTCGCTTATGGGATACTTTTCCATTATGGAGTATTTAAGAACACCTGTCTGGCAAATGTATGTGTGACTGAGATACGAGGTGGCTGTAACAGAACGCGGTTGCTAACTGGTGTGGACACATTTAGAACTCCAAGGGTGAAGCTGCCTACTTGGACAACACCAATTTTTCCATTGCTGCTGGTGGCAGTCCTGTTTCCTGAGTCTAGCTTTGTTGGCCATCTACTTGGGTTGCTGTTCGGCTGGGCTATGGGCCTAGGATACTTGAATCCCTTGATTGAACCTAGTTCCAAGATTGTTCTTCTGATTGAGTCCAAGATTTCGCGAGCGATTGGATTGATTCCTTCTTTCTTTCAATATATCAAGGAGGTAGAGATAAAGGACTTCCGCATTGTCCCCGGCAGTTCACATGCAGTTGCTGCGGATGACCTACCAGTGTCTGAGCCCATGAATGTTGGACGAAGAACAAGTACAGGCTTTGAGGGTCCAGGAAGAACCCTCGGTTGAAGATGGATCCATCGAAAACTAAGATGTCTATGAGAACATAACGTTGGACTGCGAATCCCTCAGATATGTAATAATTGTAGGCGCTTCGGGCCCATTCCGTCGATAGGCGCTTAGATCGGAAGACCTGAATCTGTCCATGAAACGAACAATTAAGGAGGCTATTTAGAAAACAATTGTATGCATAGTTAGTCTGTTACTCCACAAAAACTCCTGGGATTTTCTTTTCCATTTCATTTTTAATTTTATGCTTTTGAAGTGGTTTGGACATTTGCGAGGTTGATCGCTTCGATAGCCGGTTGACTTTCGGATCGCCCCTGTATTCTTTCTATTGGGGTATTTAGTGTGAGTATTTAGTGTGAGTATTTAGTGTGGGCTATGTTACTCTTTTCCTACTTTTCTTAATTAAAAGCATCATGAACCAACCGGGCCCTGCTGAATATCCAGATCGTACCCAGTTTACAACTGAGGATAGTATCTCGTACATATGGAAGGCGCTAGGATTACCACCTGCGGCCCTGGAAAGTGTTCGGCTACTGAAATCTGATGAACTCGGGTTGCCCTCTTCCTTCAAAGTTGGCCATATAGCTCAAGCTTCTGTTGCATTGTCTGGACTTGCAGCTTCACTAATTTACGCGACCCGGAATGGACTGGAATGTGTTCCTGAAATACATGTGGACTTGGACCATGCGTGCGCTGAATTCCGCTCGGAATGGCTCTATTCAGTCGAGGGCCACAACAGAGCTGCTGCAACCGCGGCTAATCAATTCTCTCTTGAGGGTGCTGGAGGAGTGTTTAAGACATCAGACGGTTATGTGCGCATTCATGCAGCATTCACGAATCATAATGAGGGTGCAATGAAGCTCCTGTGCGGCAAGATGGATGCGACGAAAAAGGAGATTGCCGACGCAGTTCAAAACTGGAGAAGCATTGACCTTGAAACTGTGGCATTTGCAAACAAGATCGTGATTGCTGCTGTTCGTAGCCTCTCAGAATGGGACCAACTACCTCAGGCGAAGGCCTTGCCAGATTTCCCGATTAGCATCATTAAAATAGGCGATGCGCCAATTAGAAAATTATCGGCTAATGCAAAGTCACCTTTGGAAGGTATGCATGTACTTGAACTGAGCCGAGTTATTGCAGCACCTATTTGTGGACGCTCGTTGGCGGCTTATGGTGCTGATGTACTGTGGGTCACAGGCCCCACAATGCCTTCTCTGCCGCAGCTTGACCTAGACACGTCTCGTGGAAAGAAATGCGCTAAGTTGGACCTGAATCTGGGAGCAGATTTCGACAAATTGAAAGAACTTGCCAAAACTGCTGATATCTTCTTACAGGGCTATCGTCCCGGCAGTCTCGCGAACAGGGGACTCTCTGTGGATGAAATAAAAAGCCTGAATCCTGGCATCATATATGCTTCACTGGATGCTTATGGGTGGGAAGGACCTTGGAAGGACAACAGAGGCTTTGATTCCCTGGTTCAATCATGCTCTGGCTTCAATGTTTCCGAAGCAGAGCACTCAGGCGATGGCAGCTCTGTGAGACCACTACCATGTCAAGCACTTGATTATGGTGGTGGTTATTTTTTGTCAATTGGAATATTGGCAGCTCTACATATGCAAACTCAGGTAGGTGGGTCGTATGAAGTTAGAGTCAGTCTTGCAGGAACCATGAAGTATATTAGATCTCTCGGTCAATATGAAGGTAAATCAGGGTTTAAAGCAGAATCGATCCCCGATACGTCCACAATTCCTCAATTTGTAACATCGGAGGAACGTCCCTTTGGCACATTAAAATCGATTCGTCATCCAGTCAATTTTAGCGGCATCGATCCAATTCCCATCAAGACCATATCAGGTGCACCTGCCGCTTGGACCTAGCTAGTATATAGCTGATTCAATATAGTCTTTTAGGTTGAGCTTTGACATCTCCTACTTCCCCCCTTGACAAATACGAGATCTGCATGCGGCTCAACTGCTTGCATATGTGCGTTGGGAGCCATTCGATGTGGGGTCTAAAGAAAGTGGCACGACCAGTTCCGAGGTATGAACCTTAAACTAACCACTACTAATAATGTTATTTGAAGTGGAATTGGAAGATGATAGTCATATCTCTAAGGCTATTAGTACTCGTTCACAAGTGGCTTTGTTAAAGGGCAGCGCGGCAACTTCTCTCATACTGCTGTTACATGGCTTCCCTGATAATAATGAGACGTTCCGGGACATGTTACCTTTTCTTATCGAGGCACAGCCGGGGGCGATTATGTTAGCTCCTGTAATGCGTGGCTATGAGCCATCCAGCCAAGGTGCAGATGCCGAGTACGGACTGTCTGACTTGGCCGCGGATATCTTCGCGTGGATCGAGTTGGCTCGTCCCTCCAGAGATACGCCTGTGCACCTGGTAGGTCACGATTGGGGTGCTTTGGCGGCATTTAAGGCTGCCAGTCTCAGGCCAAGTACTATTACGTCTATGGCTTGTCTTGCGATTCCCTATATAGCGAATATTTCAGCCTTCTGGGATATACTTTTGAAATGTCCTATGCAGCTGTATTACTCAAGCTATATGGTAACAATGCAGAGAGAGTCCTGGTATAAAGCAAAGTTTGGTGATATAAATGCCAGTAGTCAGAACGACTACATTAGAGCACTATGGAAATTTTGGTCTCCTAATTGGAAGTTTTCTGACCAGGATCTGGTGGCTGTAACATCAACGTTCCAGCAGCCCGGAGTTCTTGAAGCTGCGACTGCTTACTATAGATGCATGATCAATGATACCAAAAGATTAGGCGGAGCTCACTGGTATGTTGATTTCAACCAAGTACCCACCCTTCTGCTGGGGGGACAGACTGACGGCTGTATGCACAACAAGCTTTACGGTATTGAAAGGAAAAAATTAGCAAGCGAGCCGAACGTCAAAATTGTCGTACTTCCAGAAGTAGGACATTTCATGCATCGTGAAGATCCACGTGAAATTGCCAGAATAATCAATGATTGGCTACTCAAATAGCTGAACTATGAATTTATAGGACATATCTGAAGTTTGGATTCTCCCTGTCAGTTACATCCTCAGTGTTGAAATAGTCGGGCTGAGGGTCTCCGTAGATTCTGTCCCTTTTAATATTCAGATAATGCAGATACGCCCATGTGACTCCACTAAGGATAATTGCCAGTACTATGCACAAAAAACTTGTAATAAATCCTGCTTTGTAAAATGGTGCCGGAGTAGAAGCGAAGATGATTGGCGATACAATATTAGCAGTGCAGAAGGCCATGAAATTTAGGGCACTAATCGTGGATTTTTTAGTATGTCCTCCACTGTTGGATACTGGAGTAGTAACCGCGACCGATCCGGTCGATATTGTAGTGTACCAGAGGAATAATCCACCGTACAGCGCCCATTTAGAATCTCTAGGAAGTAACCATGACATTAATGAACCCGCTGCTCCGATAATACATGATAGAACCACAACCAGATACCGTTTGTTATATCTCTGAGCAAAATATGTGAAGATTACTCCCGTCACCAAAACTATAGTGCTCAAAGGCATCTGCAACAGTAAAGTATCAAGTTCTGAAAATCCAAAAGACTGTATTACTATTGGGCCGAATCCTGATACCATACCACCAGTTATCGATTGCAGAAATACTATGAACCAATTGAGCCATACGTTGATATCCTTAAGTGCCTCGGATACTTGCTCTTTCCTAAATCGGTGATTCAAAGAGCCAGCATTATCAATCTCCAGTCTTCGTTTTACGATATTTTGTTCTGCTTCAGAGAGCCAAGAGGTGCTATCAGGGTGATTTGGAAGAAAGAAAAACAGGACAATCATCCACACGAGACTGGCGCCGCCATTAACAACAAACATCAGCCTCCAAGGCTTTACTGGTGCATGTGTCAACGCTAATCCATATCCAACAAGAGGTGTCACCATGCCTGCGACCCCAACGCCGTTCCACCATATACCATTCCTGAATGCTTGCTCTCGTCGTGTCCACCAGAATGTTACATAGACTGCGAATGAAGGTCCAATACCCGCCTCGGCAATTCCAAGAAAAAATCGCACAACCATGACACCTGGGTAATTTGTGCAGGTTCCAGTAAGTGCTGTAATCATGGCCCAAAGAAGGCATGAGCCAGTTATTACTCTACCGGTGGGTAGCTTCTGTGCCAAAACACTCCATGGATAAGAGCCAATAAAATATCCGACATAAAATATGGTCGTAACATTGGAGTACTTTGAGTTATCCAGAATCGGCTGTCCCTCAGGAGTAAATCCCTCTACAGCTGAAAGTCCCAGATCTAAATTCATGCCTGAAACGGCTGCAATACTAAATACAACCTTGTCAACAAATAGGAATCCATATGTCAAGAACAACAAGGGCATAATTCTTAAATCGATTCGTCGGATGGTTTTTGCTTCCTGCTCAGGAGTGTACTCACACTGCAGTTCATCGTTCTCGTCGACTGTCGACACCAGATAGATTTCTGGTTTAACTGCCGAAACATCAGCGACAATTTCCGGAGCTGCCATACTTCGTGTTTAATTGTACTTCCCTTCACCTAGAATCTGGGGACGTCTTATATACATAGGGAGGAGCGTGTAGTCGTGCATACTGATATGTGGAGTACTTGCATTATACCACTTCATCCCCACCTCATCCCCAGTCTTGGTGCTGCACTATGTTCCATTCTTGTAAACGGTATCCCGGTCATTCCCCGCGAGAAATACTTTCGGCAGATTCATTCTCGGTTCAACAGTCATATTTATTCAACAGAATAAGAAATTTTAGTCAACTAATGGTACCTAATGGTATCCCCCGCTTCTTCGATAAAGTGGTTTCCCGGAACCACCAAACAAAATATGCGGCTTTAGTGGTAAAAGATGGCTTCTCCTCAAGTACTGACGATATTAAATGTGATAAAAACAAGCGCCTGTGCTACGAGACTCTGTCGATAGTTAGCCAGATTCTCTGCAAACTGGCATCTGAGAGCCGTCATCTTCTTTGCCTTACAACCAGGGCCCAATTCGCCCAATACCAGATTCATGTATAGTACCAAGCATAGTCATTAAGAGCAAAAAATTTGCCGTTACCTAGAATCGAACAAGGGTTTCTTCGGCCACAACGAAGTGTACTAACCACTATACTATAACGGCATGGGAAATTTGGTCTCTGGCGGGATCGAACCGCCGATCCTCGCGTTTGCAAACAAGGAGTTGTTATTAGCACGATGCCTTAACCAACTGGGCCAAGAGACCAAATCATTGAACACAAAGCGAGCCTAATCGCAGAGGAGGTGAATATGCAGATCACGTGACGTAAATTTGAGAATTCGCCGAAATCTGCCATTAATGGTAATTTCAGTATTAAATTGACCCTCATATGTGTTCCTTGTGACCTTAAGCTTGGTTTACACTCATTAATCTGCCAGTTTGGAAAGTGTTCTTTTCTCTTATTCTCTCAACTCGTGCTGGTCATCAGGTTTCATTTGAAAAGACCTTGAGCAAAGGTATCTGAACCTCATTAAGGCAATCTATAGGTAAAATATAAGGCATCTGTATTCGTTTTCAAACTCGAATATATCTCGTAGTGAGTATTGTCGTTACGGTTCGTGGTGCAGAAGCTCGGTGAACGCGCTTAAAGCTGGCCCAGGAGCGCCTCAAGTTTCATTGGAACCATACAATACAATATCATTAAATTCGACATCAGGCATCATTCGATTTAGGCTCGTTTTTGTCAAAATTATGCAGGAATGTTATGCGGATGATAGATGGGTGTTGGTTTTTGGCGGACCATCCCAAATTAATTTTCATCACACACTTCACCAAAATTCGCACCAGCATGGCTCGACAGTCTTTCGTCGGACTCGTGGTTTCACGAGGCAAGATGAACAAGACCGTTAAGGTCCGGGTTCAGAAACTGAAATTCAATAAGATCATCAAAAAAGAAGTGATCGAGTACAAAGATTTCATGGTACATGATGAGCTGAACAAATGCCAGGAAGGTGATGTTGTCCGAATCGAATATGTTCACAAAATATCGCCAAGAAAGGCGTTCGCTGTTGCAGAAATTATGCAGAATAAGGGTACAGAGTGGATGAAATACAGAAAAGAAGCACCTGGTAAGGTTGCTCAGGAGGAATCGGAGCTTTTGAAGGAGTACATCGCGGAACGAAGTCGGCGAGAGGCAACCAATGGCACTTCACCGGTGGTTAATGATCTAAGGACTATTGAGGAGCATGCGCACAAGCGAGGACTGGAAAATTCACCAGATCATATTGCCCAGCTAATGACTAAGTATGGAATCACGAAATGGCCGCCAACCTATGACCAGTTGGACTTAGATGTCCACGCTCTTAAGCAGGAGCTCATTCGTCTGCAAATTTCAATCGAGAAGAAGTCTTACTCAACTTATGCAAGCGACTTACTAGAAAAAGAGCCGGAAAGAGCCGAAAAAATTCTGAAAAACATCGGCAAGGGGTTCGGCGACAAGAGTAAAAGCATGAAAAAGAATATATTAATGACGCATTTTGCCCGAGCATTCGATGCAATACCTGTATAGTCTTGTTATCTAACTGATAGTATTTTTCTTCTTCAGTCATGTGTATATATGTTATCTATGTTAAATATCAATCTTGAGATGTTGGTTTTGTTCTTCTTTCGTCGTAACTATGCTGTACCACATCAGATTTTTCAAGCCCCCATCAACATCAAAGTCGAAGCATGGATATAATATTAAATGCGTTTATACTATAACCAATGATCTGGGAGACGACTTTTTCTTTGGAAAAGTGCAACTTAGGGCCACGATCACAGGTGGATCCCAGCAACAACTCTCGGAAATCGTAAACTGGCCTGGCGGAGGTTGTCAAAGCTCAGTGGTGGAGACATGTGTCAAGCAGCCACTTACGGGAGCACAGCTCTACCTGGAGGCTATTGGCAGTGGCATTCAAGACCCTCTGCATGGAGATCCTCCCTCTTTTCTTTCAATCAGAAGTACACAGTTAAAGTGGACTGGCGAGAGTGAAAAGTACGGAATTCGGAATATCGAAGGTATCGAGATATGGGAAGAAACTGGGCATAGCATAGCGCGGCATTTATGGGACGCAGGCCTAGCAACATGTACGCTCATGTCTGAATTAATAAAGAATATCGATACTAAATACGTGATAGAGCTGGGATCTGGCTGTGGAGTAGTCGGGCTAAAGCTGCAGGCACTAATGCCGGATAGCCATGTTCTACTGACAGACTTATCGGACGCTACTGAAATATGCCAATTGAACATTGACTCCAACAGTAGTAGAGCTAAGTTCACGGAATTCGACTGGGAAGAGGATACCGCCCCATTATCGGGAGATAAATGGTCTCTTGTTCTAGTTACAGATTGCACTTACAATCCATCGAGCTATGGCGCGTTGCTTAGCGCTCTGGAAAAAGTGGTGACGAACGGCCACACAAAGGTTCTATTAGCACACAAATACAGAAACCCAGATGAGGAGGAAATATTCAAAAGGCTACCGTATACCCGAGAGGTAGATAAAATCGTGAAATTCTACGGGCAGCAAGTTCGTATCTTAATTATGTCTTGATTTAGTGAAGAAGCATCAATAATAAACCCCCCCTCTATTTTGGGAGAGCTCGTCCACTTAGGTCATTGCTGCGACCCGCGCCAACAACGTCCAAAACCAGCAAGAACGTAATTACATTGCCACCATGAGTGAGCTAGCCTCATCGCCAGGGTCTACCCGGGCAGAGGCTGGAACAGATAATGGGTCTGGGCTGGGCGATAGTAATAACTCGCCATTGCCCCACAAGCTTTTTAGTGAGCAGACCTTCGATCCGTGGCAGCCAGAAGACCTAACAGATTCCACGTCACCGACGGTCGACCCAACGTCTCAATTACAGGAGTACCTTAAGGAGACATACATGGATGAAGATGAGCTTCTGGGAAGTGACAGCATGGGCACAGATGAAAAGAAAGCTGCCCTACAAAAGATCCTGTTCAGTGCTGCTAGTAATGGTGACACTGATAAAGTAAAGCAGCTATTAGGCAGTACCGCCAGTGATTATATTGACGTCGATGCTAAAGATGAAAGTGGAAGTACTGCATTAATATATTCAAGCTGCTTTGGGAACGAGGCAACTGTAAGTGAGTTGCTTCGATATGGTGCTTCGCCGGATATACAGGATAGTCAAGAATGGACAGCACTCATGTGGGCTATAAACAACCACCACGCCAGCATTGTAAGCAGACTCATCGAAAATGGAGCTTCAGCGACTATCAAAACTTCGACTGGACGGTCGGCAATAGACTTTGTGTCGCCAAATAGTGAGATTCACAAGTACCTAAAGCAGAATGGATACATATCAGTTGACGAGCCAGAAGACTTCTATGACAACGGCGAAGATCCAAATGCTCTGCCAAACCACCATTCTAATGATGGCTACTCAAAGGAAATGATGATGGAAAGTGCCCGGAATTTTGAAGTTAGTCTCGAGCATCTTACTCTAGAAAATGAAAATGTAAACACATTTGATGACGACGAGGACGCCGATATTAATACAGAGGAGTTTATCTGGGAAAGGTGTCTTCCTGATCAGATGTTCGTCTTTAATGAATCTGACATTCCAAAGATTTTGGACCTGGCAATCTCAGAAATGCAACCTCAGCGAAGTCACAGCCAAAAGCCGATACCGGCTAATATGGTCTTTCTCAGTGCCCGATATGCGCATTATTTTGGAAATGAAAACACATTGGAGAATCTTTTGACACCAGTATTATCGCGTATTCGTGCTGTTGTTATCGGCCACAAGAATGATCTGGCATTTTTAGGGTTCTGGCTATCAAACTGCTGCTTACTGCTGTATTATATGCGGAAAGACCCAGGATTGTTTGCTGCTACCGTCATGTTCCAGGAAGAGTTGTCCGAGCTCATTTCGGATATCTTTGTCTTGATTACACAGGACGTTGAGGCTCGGCTAGAGGCCCATTTAGATACTAGCATTCTGGACCACGACACAATTCCAGGGATTGAAAATATTCATTACCAGAGTGAATGGAGAATATTCAGATCCAAGCCTAAGCAGCTAACTCATAAGGAAGAGGTGGAGCATGTCACAAAACCACCATCTCCGAAACGGAAAGCCTTGCCGTCGCCACGTAATGTCACGTCGATTCTGAGCTCAGTGCTATTTGTTATGGATCTCTATGGTGTTCATCAGATAATTATCCAAGAGATCATGTCCCAGATTCTCTACTGGCTAGGTGCTGTGCTCTTTAATAGAATCATGTCGTCTAGAAAGTACCTGGCTAGGAGCAGGGCCATGCAGGTAAGGCTCAACGTTTCATCTATTGAAGATTGGGCTCGGATAAATAATAGGAGGCCAGATAATGCAGATGAATTTCATTCAGCAGGATCATATACTTATCCGTCTATTGTCGAGCTGGTTCAGAAGCATTTTGCATCTTTATTTCAAATCCTGCAATGGCTGCAGTGTTTTTCTGGGTTTGGGGATGATTTCACTGATGTTGTGGCAACTTTACAGCAGCTCACAGCCCTGAATCCGCTGCAGTTGCTGCATGTTGCTAATAAGTACAGGGCCGAAGTGGGGGAGAAAGGTCTGTCAAAGGATTACAAGAACTACTTAAGTCAGCTTGCGGTGCATTATGAGAAACAGACTACTCATCACGCGACTATAGATAGACCACCGCCAAAGCCAGCCTCTCCGGTACCTGCAGCTGCAGCTGCTGTAAGCGAAAAGAAGTCAGACACAGAGCTCAAGGCGGTCTCAGAAGCGGAATCGGATCCTAAGTCCCAGTCTTCCGACGAGTCCAAGAAACCACTGAGCCCTGAGAAAAAGGACGAATCTTCCAAGATAGATGATGATACTAAAAAGGACGAACCTGCCGAAGAAAAGAAGGAGAAAGAGGTTCAGACTCCTGCTCCACCACCAGTTAGCGAGTCGCCCAGTCAGACCGTGAGATCGTCAATTGCGACGTATGACGACGATGCCGATAAGCTGGAATTATACCTTGATGCTTCCCAAGTGCTCCCCTTTACCATCCCGACACTAAGAGAGATGATTATAGACTGGGGTGCAGGACTGGGGGGAACCAAAAGCCGGCGAGCTCGACGATATATTCCCTCTCTGCCTACTGAGTTCTTGGATAAGTTCGAAACGACAGATTCTACGGGAGCAGTAACCAGTCCCATACCTGGAGTGGATCCGCTTTTCGCAGGTATAGCCTTACCTGCTGCATCAGTTCACAAAACGTGGGGCGACGACCCTGAGCTTGACGAATTCAACGCGGGATGGTAGTTTAGTAGATAGCGTATTAGGTCCCAAGGGTTTTTTGCGTTAGAAGTTAGCACACACTCCGAACACACCCAACAATAATAAAGTGCATCAGCTCAAATGTAAGAGGACCTTTCCTTCCACGGAAATAGTAGGAGATAGTCTAATAATTAATTAGGTCTGAGACAGAGTACTCGCCGGCTTTTGCCCCTTTCTTTGGGTTTGCTGGGTAAGTGGTTTTGAACGGTTGTGTTGGCATGAAGAGGTCGACAACGTGCTAACAAAATACAAAGCTGTGCTGCCGCCTTGATCCTTAGTTCGGCTGGAGCTGCGATAGGTACTGCGAAAAGTGGTATTGGTATCGCCGGTATCGGTACCTTCAAGCCAGAGTTGATCATGAAGTCCCTGATTCCTGTTATTATGAGTGGTATCCTGGCTGTGTACGGATTGGTTGTCAGTGTACTTATTGCTGGATCTCTGGCCCCCAATGAACCTTATTCCCTATTCAATGGATTCATGCACCTGGCGTGTGGTCTCTCTGTTGGTTTCGCTGCTCTGTCTGCAGGTTATGCAATTGGAATTGTGGGCGACGAGGGTGTACGACAACTCATGCTTCAACCTCGACTATTTGTAGGCATTGTTCTGATATTAATTTTTGCTGAAGTTCTTGGACTGTACGGCATGATTATCGCTCTTATTCTGAACACTAAAGGAAGCGGTTAAACAATAATACATGTATAAAAAAACATAGTACTATAGAAGCAATTTTATCTATGTTGTATCCATTGAATCGCCATTGGAGACGGCAGCAGAGTCTTTTGTCGCTGTACCTGCCAAAGTCGCTACACCGGAATCATTGACCAGATGGTCAGAGTAGTCTGATAAATATTGTACACTTCGGTTAGCGTCCAGGAAGAGGGAATAGCTTCGCTCTACATCCTCGATTTCGACCACATTCGACTTGCGCTTCGACGCAATGAGGTTTGCCACACTGATAAGATTTGAGCTGTATCTCAAGCTGGTATTTTCTCCAGTCTTGGTAAGTAGAGCCAAAGCATCGGCAGAAAGGTCCACTTCCTCTTCCTGTGCTCTAATGGATAGAATCTGCTTGATTTCATCCGGATTATAAGGTTGGGTGGATATTATAATAACTCGGTCAAGCAGATCAACAGGAAGCCCGTGTGGGGACCTGTAATTAGTGCCACGAGTGCGGGAAATCCCTCTATTTGTAGCCATTATAACAATTGGTGACAAATCGTCTTCGAGTGCTCTGTTAATATAACTGAAGCATTCGATATCAAGCATGTGCACTTCGTCAATAAATAAAACCCCAGGAATAATTTCGGCTTTCCCTTCTTCTTTCCATTCGCTGACTTTAGTATTAATCTGGTCTCGGACCTCTGATCGGATTTCACCAGTGTCACCGCTGAATAGAGCCAAAAAGCCTTGAGACCGAGAGTTGATTACATCAATCTCGTGCAGTGAGACAGTATGCACTACTTCTTTACGCTTTTGTAACTCTCCCTCGGGGCATTGCACAAATTTTGTGTCTGCACCCATCGCATCGTAGTCTCGAGACCGGGTGTATGATCGCCCCAGCTTGGTGACCTTGCCAGATGCCTTATCGAGAGAAATCACATCTCCTGCAGTAACCTTTTCTTTAGCAAGAGAATCGATCATTTTTGTTCCCAGCTCGTAAACAGTCTCCATATCCGTCGTCTTGATGGTAAGCTTTCCTTGCTTGTGTCCTCCAGTAACCGATCGGTCAATTTGGATCTCGACTACTTCTCCCTCGATAAGCTCCGTCTCCTCCTTGATGCGCACGCCAATAGACTTTCTGAACGCTTGCGTAAGAGCTTCTGTCTTTGAGATCTCGAGTGAAAAGATTTCAGACCCAGCAACAGTTGTGAATGGGACGTCTGAGCCTAGAGACTGTGAGATACCCATGGCTATAGCTGTCTTTCCCGTGGACGGGGGACCAGCAACCAGAACAGCACGGCCGGCAATTTTACCATCCCTGATCATCTGCAGCACCACAGCGGCCGCTTTTCGAGCCTTCAGCTGTCCAACCATGCCCTGAGATGAAACTCGAGGCTGCAGGTTGTCATTTTCCAGTCCAAGACCCGTGATGTGCGAATGTGCTGCAATTAAGTTCAGACCGCGCAGCTCCTTAGCCTGAGCAATCGTAGAGATGGCCTAGAGCAGACGTCAGTTTCTAATTTTGCTATCGTACGCATCCATTCTCTTTAGCTTACCATTTTGTTGAATTATTTCCCAGTCAGCGTCGTCTACTATATGTAATTGGGTGAAAAAAAAACTGTTCGTGTTTTTGGGACTTGGGATATTTAAAACAGTGCTCGAGGAGGAGCTGTCAAAGCTGAGACTCGCAGCAGCTAAAAAGCGCCCGCACTCCTCCACCCATTGCTATCATCTCATGATGGACCATTCCATCAATCTATGCTGACGGACAATATATCTATATAAATTCAAGCCATGTCTTTTTTCGGTGACCTGCTGTATTCAGTGGTGTCTTGTCTGACCTGCTTTCAGTCACCCGTTCTGAGAATAAACCGAAGAAGCTATTCTATAGAGAAATTGCTGGGCGAGGGTGGATTCTCGTACGTCTATTTGGTGCGAGATTCGCAGAATGGGCAGCTCTACGCTTTGAAAAAGATCAGATGCCCCTTCGGCCAGGAGAGCATACAAAATGCAATGCGAGAGGTCGACGCTTACAAGCTGTTCAAGAGCGATTACGTGATTAAAATGCTGGACTCAAGTATAGTCCAGGAAAAGGACGGGTCAAAGACCGTATACATCGTCCTGCCATATTTCAAATCTGGCAATCTACAGGACAGGATAAATGACAACTTAATCAATGACGATACATTCTATGAACGGGATTTAGTGGACTTGTTCTGCGAAATATGTAAGGCACTCAGAGTTATGCACAGGCATTGCATGCAGTCAATTCCTTCCAATAGGCCCAACATGTCTCGGGATGAGCTTTCCAGCATCCCAAATAGCTCACCTCACTACAATGATGAGCAGGAAGAGGATGAACAGGTTCTGCTACTGGCGGATGACACTGGTAACGGCGAGCAGGGAACAGCCATGGGAGAGATGGTCCCATATGCCCACAGAGATATAAAGCCGGCCAATATTATGATGAGCGAGGACGGCAAGCCTGTGCTTTTGGACCTGGGTTCATGCAGCAGGGCTAGAGTGCACCTTGATTCGCGTCACAAGGCACTAGAATTGCAGGAATTAGCAGCGGAGCATTGCACCCTTCCCTACCGGGCACCGGAGTTATTTGACGTCAAAACGGACTCTGAAATAGATGAGCGAGTTGATATTTGGAGTCTCGGATGTACCTTTTTCGCACTCATGTACAGTGCATCTCCATTCGAAATGCAGACTTCGGAAACTGGTGCAAGTCTAAATCTTGCTATAATGAACGGTCAATATACATTTCCAGCAACACCAAAATACTCTCAGTCTCTACAGGACCTGGTGAAGAAGTGTCTTGTGGTGGATCCTAAGGAAAGACCGTTCATTGACGAGATTCTACATGAGTGTGAAGCTCTCAAGAACAGTTCGGGTTGAAATTAACAGCTTTTTTTTGTGATGCATTTAAAGACACGCTTCTAATACCTTTTTTGTTTATTTTTTATTTTTATTCGCAGTTTTAAGAAACTCTAATATGTCGTTAAAATGCCGTTTTCGTGGTACACGTTTTGTAATATTAGAAAAGGTATACGATTTCCCAACTTAACCATTCGCACCTACAACCTGGAATAGGTCTACCACACATTCCCTATTTTTAAAAATGGATTCGTTTCAGACATCTTATGCTGGCCAAGAGGGCTGGAACGACTGCCAGCCTGTTAATTTCGCATTCGCCCAAAGTGGTAGCCGACCTGGCTCAGCCTTATCAAAAAGACGAGTGATGGTCAGTGCAGCCACGCCTGACAGCAGCTCAGTGCCAGGTTCGCCATACATTCCTGCTGTACCTCTGGGTGCTCCACCACCATCTTCACGCAATGGATCTTCATTGTCTCTCTGTGCTGTAGATGACTCGGAAAGTGTGAGCTCTAGACAGGACGAGGGCAAGACGAACAATGCGTCTCCGGAACAGGTGTCTCAACTGTTGAGTGAAGTACTACAGCTAAAGTCGAGTCTACCTAGCAAAGAGTTTCAGCACTATAAAGCGAGGCTGGAAAAGGTTGTTCCTGGTCTCAGTCAAGTGCATTTGGACTTCATAAAGTCAAATTTCGACTCAATTCTAGACAAGTCTGTCGCCATAAATGATGCGCGAGACGCGGTGGTGCAACATAGCTTATACCACACAGGCATATCCAGTTGGGTTCTTCCCCTTAGGAAGGTGGTTGAGTCCATTGAAAATTAGAAGCTATCCCTACTTATTTATAAATTAAAACTATAACTTAATATTGCTAAGGGCCAACAATGTTGCTTAGAGATCGATAGCGCTCGCTCTGCATGTTGGGATTCTAAACATCACTACATCATCGCATCGCATACACCACCACCACTTTCCCGTTAGCCCAGCAGTAGTGCGTAATCTGAGAAATAATGTCTCAGTCGCCTTCAGACTATACTCTTCCTGGTAAGTATTCAGTGTCCTATGTTTCTAAGTGAGAGTGTTTAATTGAGTTACAAGGGGTAATGCGGTATCTGCAGAGTGAATGGCAAAAAAATGAACGCGACCGTATTCAGTGGGAGCTAGAACGAGCCGAAATGAAGGTATGCCAATGTTGGACATTTATACAAAGAGAGGCTCGAGCTAAGATTTGTTTTTTTAAAAAAGACCCGTATCGCAAAGCTGGAGGGAGAAAAACGCGGATTGCAATTATTAGTCGAGAACTATGTGCGAAAGATTCAGATCTTTGAGTCTTCTCTGTAAGTGTTGACAGAAGTTTCTGGTAACCGCCTGATACTTGTCTAATATCTTTTCACAGTGAGCTCAAATCCAATTTAGACCCTTATCAGGAGTCAAAAGGTATGCTAAAGTTGGAACGTCGCTTGAATCAAAAGATTGCTTTGAAGCTAATGTATAGTAGACGCCTTTGATGCCCAGATCAAAGAAGCCGATGATCTGGATCTGACTCCTCTAATTCAATCCCGTCAATACCTTGAAAAATGCATCCAAGAGGTTGAGTATTTGTTACAGTCTTCAGCAATTGACCATGGTGAGTCTGATGGACAGCAGCAGCAATCACCAGAACAGCAGCCAGCTGCTCAGGCTCCTATAATCGAACCAACTTCTTTACTACCTGCACAACCACCGCCACCACCGCCACCACCACCACCACCTCCTCCTCCTCCGGTTTCTGCTGCACCTGCAGTAACCACAAGAGATTCTCTTGATATCAACGACGAAAGCGCAGTGAACCTAGACACGCCCTCCACCAAGCTTTCCAAATCAGCAAAAATTAAAGGACTATCTGACACCTCAGGACCCTTGTCCGAAGAACCCTTGCATCAAAATCTATCGTTTGAGATTGTTGCGTCGGTGAAGGTGCAAAGCAATGTTAACTCATTTGAGTTTGCAGACAATTCCAAATTAATAGTATCTAGTGAGATTGTGAACTTTCGCAACCCACTAGATTCAAGGATTCCCGAAACATCATTCACTGCATTCTCGAGTGATGTTGTGGGTGCTGAGTATCGCAGGAAGAAGAATCTACTTTATGTGTACTCAAAAGATACAATAAACGTGTATCGAGGTGCTGATCTTTTAGAGCAGATCTCAATACCTATCAATCAAAAGCCAATTGGACGAATTGAACTGGATCCTACTCTTGGCTATCTTGCTGTTTTGTACGGCCAGTCGACAGTAAAGATTTTTAAGTTAGATTTGCCAGGCAAAGCTGGACCGGCCAGAAACGCTGAATACGATAGCTCTATCCGAACTATCAAGTTCCTTCCAAAGCAGAGCAAGCTTCTCATTGCGTGTGAGAATGGCGAACTGATATTGTGGGACTTCGGGAGAGAAAAGAACGTTTCAGTTACAAAAGGTGAATCTGTGATCACCTCAATTGCTTATTTGGCAGATAATAAGGTGTTTTTGGGACGAGGCGATGGTATGATCTGCCATTACCATCCTACTGAGAACCGTGTTGAGACAGTTTGCTATCTGAAAAAGGATGTAGCCGTCACATCATTGGCATGCTCACCTGATGGCCGATTCCTGCTAAGTTCCTCATCGGCTGGAGATATACGGCTGTGGGCCATTGGATCTGTGGCCAGTTGCTGGCTTACCGAGACATGGTCAGATATCGATCCTTCAAATCGGTTGCCAGTTAATCGCGTGCGATGGTCGACGTCACATATATTTGCATTCAGTCAAGGCATGGAGGTCAAAGTGGTTAGGATCAGCAAAAAGAAGCAGCAGTAACGCATGATTATATATTAAATAATGATAATAATTATAAAAAAGAATTATATGTTCTTGCTGTTTATTTTCTACCTCTCTTGATAATGGCCTGGAAACCAGTCTTGATAGAAGTGACGGATCTTCTACTACCGCAGCTGTTACAGTCCAAGAAATATAGACGGTTCTCCTTGGTGAGACGAGTATTGACAGACTTACAAGTCTTGCAGGTGACGTACTCACCAATATATCTTCGTAAAACTGTTTCGATCTGCTTCTGTTGGAAACGACCCTTGATGACTAGACGGTTGCTACCGTCAATCGAGCCCGAAGTACCCAATTCAGCGAAAAGAAATTGAATGACATGCTCAGTAGGACGATGCATTCTATCGGCAATGTCCTTGACGTTCGAGAATAGAGACTTCTTGTTACCATCTCGCGACATTTGTGGAGGAGGGATCTTGTACTTGATTCCTGTTCTGTCGCCCGCCAGATCCGGGTTGTTTTCACGCAGGACGACGAAAAACCGCGAGAGAAGTTCTTCGTATGTGAGATCTGGCTCGCCATCGGCGTTGACTGTGCTGTATTTTGATGGCTTAGGGGCCTTTTCCTTCTTCGGGACCGGTACGGCGCCACCTTCTTCGACGCCGGCCTCTTGCAAAGCCTGGTCGAATGCAGAGGAGGCTGCGGATTTGCTCTTCTTCTTTTTCTTCTTGAACTCGAATTCCTCGCCTTCGTTGCCTGTTTCGTCGTTTGCATTTTCTTCGCCGTCCTCTTCTACACTAGCGCTTTTTGGCTTCTTCTTTTTCTTCTTGCCCAGCTCAGCCATCATATCAGTGACCTCGTCGACATTTTCTGTATCGTTAGAACCTTCATCCGTTCCAATGCAAAAACAAACAGCTGAAGCGGTGGTAACATACCTTGGTCGTCTTCAAACGTGGGTTTGCTCTTTGACTTCTTCTTCTTCTTGATGCTTGGATCAAACATGGCCTATATGAATATTTTCCCTGCGTTAGATATGGACCCATTTCTCCTTAACAGCACGTAAAACACAACCGCATCTATCACATACCTCATCGACCTGCTCTTCAGGCTTCATTAGTTGTTCTACGTCGGCCATGATGGTATCGCAACAGAACTGATGACTATTACTATGGGTTGAAGGGGTGTTCGGGTTGATTTTTTTCACACTGGCGCGCGCGCGCTTAGGTGCTCATAATTCACGCGTACTTCTCAGCACACCTGCCCCCAACCCCCAAAAACTCTTTAGATATCTACCATATATATACCATACCGCCCAGGGGTAGGTCAGTTAGTTCTGTGGCAGATCAACTTGCTCCGGAGATCATCGAAGATTTATGAAAGTCTCATTCTACTAAGGAAACGACGTGGCGTGTCTTGATAATATGCTCATTGAGAAGTTGAGAACTAAAAAAATAAATATTTACTTGATATCTTCATCATATATACGCCCTAGACAGAGCATAGATTACCGCTGCTATTGACGGGTTGACAAGCAGTAACAGCAGTTTGACCTCTTAGGCCATACTACTACTACTACTACTACTACTACTACTACTACTACTACTACTACTACTACTACTACTACTACTTGAGGGCAAAATACGAAGAATCTTAAGTACTCCCAAATGCGCACACTCGTGGATGAACGTCGCTTGCCTACTACGCAGCTGTCTCTGAGAATACCTCTCACTTTGCTCGTACATTCTATATACTTCAACTCCAATCATAGATTCTTCAATCGATAGCTCTGTTTCTCTTGTTCTAAAAGAGTCGCTAGTTGATTGATGGCCCTTTCCCCCCTCAGCCCCGGTTTTCCCACTTACGCGCGCCGCCAGGCCAGCCACCGTTTGGACTACATTAGACAACGCTCTCGAGCAAACAAGTAAAGCACCTTTGCGTCTGCAGTTCTTAAAACAGCAGTAGCAGCTTTCTAGGCTCGGGCTTGTCTGCTTTAAACTATAACTTCTAGAACTAAGAGATTTGGAAGCAGCATCTGCAGCAATAAGCCATCATCATCATCACGTTCGGGACTCGGGGCTTGGTCTATTGTACTAGATTCCAGGTCTTCTATCTATCTAATCGCCAAGTCTGTCGATTAAGCGCCCGTTAATTTTTCGGAAGTGTGGAAGTTTTTTGGGTGTGCGTGTCCGAGGGAAACAAACCCGTTTTTTTCCACTCAGTCGCTGCTCTCTCATCAACATCATCAACATCATCATCAGCCTTTCTCGGATTTTTTTGGAGAGGAGTAGTAGTCCTTAACTCAGATGCAGCAGGTCCCGAACATGGAGGGCGTCAAGGAGGTGAGCAAGGGCGGCTCGCTGGCCCTTAACACAGAGTTCAGGGAATACTTAAGCATGCCTGTGGTTTCGTCGTTCATCGCCGGTGGAGTTGCAGGTGCGGTTTCACGAACAGTCGTGTCTCCGTTAGAACGAGCCAAGATCATTTTTCAAGTCCAGGGCCCCGGCTCGTCGTCATATCAAGGCATAGGGCCGACGCTAATGAAAATGTGGAGAGAAGAGGGTTGGAGGGGGTTTATGCGTGGGAATGGTACAAACTGTATTCGGATTGTGCCGTATAGCGCTGTGCAATTTTCGTCTTATACCATCTACAAAGAGTTTTTTCTTTCTTCTAGTGGGAATACGGTGCTGGGAACCGGTGAACGGCTTACTGCTGGTGCACTTGCAGGTATTACTTCTGTGTTTGCGACTTACCCTTTGGATATAGTTCGCACCCGGTTATCGATACAGACTGCGTCACTTCCAGTGCCTTCTTCTGCTGCAACCACCACCACCACAGCAGCAGCAGCCGCTACCACAACCGTGCCCAATGTAGTCGGCACTTCAGTAGGAGAACAGCATCCGCCTGGCATGTGGAATGTCATGAAGCATATGTACAAGACAGAAGGAGGGCTACGTGCTCTGTATAGAGGGCTGGTGCCAACAACTATGGGTGTTGCCCCATATGTGGGGCTCAACTTCGCAGTGTACGAGACACTGCGGGAATACGTCACCCCCAAGGGTAAGAAAGATCCCAGTGCTGCTGGTAAGCTTGTTTCGGGAGCTATCTCAGGTGCAGTCGCACAAACTATAACGTATCCATTCGATGTTTTAAGACGACGGTTCCAAGTTGGCTCGATGAGCGCTGGTAAGCTGGGCTTCCAGTACAAGTCAGTTTGGGACGCATTGCATAGAATCTTCCGCGCAGAGGGTGTTAGAGGGTTATACAAGGGACTAGGTGCTAATCTATTAAAGGTGGCCCCATCCATGGCCAGTAGCTGGTTAAGTTATGAGGTCACCAAGGAAATGCTGCGCAAGCACTAAATGCGGAGAGATAAGTTCCAAATTTGCATATATATAATTTATTTCGTTACAAACCTATATGAACAGAAAAAAAAACACATATATAACAATAAACTAGAATAATAAAGCTAATTATCAACATCATTTCTTTCCTGAATCTCTTTCACCATACTGGCGTGCTGATGCTGCTGCTTTCCCAATAGTTACTTGAGATTGCGCTATCCTCCCAAAAATTACTACTGCCAGTATGCATAGAATAGAGTCGACCATAGGGTACGCTATCATGTGGAATGGTGCGGAATGAATTCGTTACAGGGCTTGCTGGAGGGACCTGGCTTCTCCGATGGCTTAGCGAGAGTAACTTCTCACCTAGATATCGAATCAGCCGGATCTTGCTTGCCTGGGGAATCTGCAAGTGCTGAAAAACACGGTCAATAAATATAGACTCCCATCCAGGGGGGCCCGAGGCCAGGGCTCTGTTGAAATGCTGGAACTCATCCTCCTCTGCTGAGCCCTCCTCCTGCTCCTTCTTCTCATCCTCCTCGCCGTGCCCATCATCTTGCGACGGTGGGTTGATGAATCTCTCGCCAAAAATAACATCCAGTACCTCGTCATTCAACCCAATGAAGTCCTTGACGATTCTGTCCCATATCGATCGCTTGGGCTGCTGGTCATCCTCATCTGCGTTCTGTCGCTGTTCTTCTCTGTAGAGGCCATAGAAGCCACCACTCCTTTGGTCGGAACTCGACGTCCGCAACGGCGAATGGAAGAATTTCTTCTCCAGCCGCTGAATCTCCTGTAGTACAAGCTCGGACTGGTCCAGTCTCCATGCATTTATTCTATCTGTCATCTCAGATCCACTGAAAAATGACCCGCTACCATTATGTCTAGGGAATGCTAAGGGAGTCGAAGACCCCCCGGTATCCCGGAGCAGATCCGTTTCTTCTTCAGTTTCTTCGCTGTGCACATCCTCCTCTCCGCCCTCCATAGCATCTCTATCATAGGATTCGTCTTCTGTTATCACCTGTCTGCTCGATTCTGATGCTCGAGGGGAGAAAACTACCCATTCCTGATCGTCTAGACGTGTCGAGGTACCGTCCTTGTTCGAGCTCAGCAATGACAGAGAGCTTTCATCCGTGCTCCTAATCCCCGAGATTTCCCTTCCAGCAGCCTCCGTCATAAGAGCATTAGGTGTCACAGGCACTAGTGGATGGTGCTGGGAAGGAGAAAAGTAGAAAGCCATTCGTTAGCGGTACTAGTGGCAAGCAATTAGGCGATAACGTTGATGATGATAACCAGCCAAATGTCCCAGCTATTGCATATTAATATAAGAGTTTAAAGTATGTAGTAGCCCCCACCCAATAATTATAGGGGCCAGACGCCAACGCCCAGGAGCTAGATTTACTGAATAGTACTACCTTCAGTCCGCGAAGTTCTATTCACAAACACGGAGGGGGATAGAAATACTCAGACTGACACGAGCAACGGGCCCCCCTGCCGGAAATAATAGTAGTAGTAATTGGAAGTGGCTCAGTAAAAACCGGGATTTTTGTTATACCTGGTCTGATGATCTACAAGATTTTTAGCCAACTTAAGCGACATAACCCTAACCTTAGGAGCGGGTTTCTGTAGCAACTGGAATTTTAAAGAAGCTGCCAATGAAATTGCTCCCTCTTGGCCATCTGAGTTAAAACCTCTCATCAAACTGTTAAAGGACTTGAAGAATGAGACCATCTCCATATTTATTGAACGCTGCTGTATGTATACGAGATTAAAGCGCATCATGGCTTTGAGAATCCCATAAGCACGCTATGCTAATGCACCAATTTTTTGTAGAAAAAAGCATCCGGAGGAGGAAGCAAGATCCCCGTTGAAATCTACCCATTGTGTAAGTGCTACTACTCTGTCGCGATGTAGAAACTCGACTGTTCAATGGACATTGGTGAAGCTAACAATTTACTGGTAAACAGTTGTTGCTATGGGATTTGTTGTTGTTTTCGCAACGTACTCTGCCACTAAGCAGTTCAGAACCGGTGAACTGCGATTAAACAGAAAAGGTGAAGACAATTTCACCACTCATGGTGCTCACAAGAGCTAAATCGTCACTTGAATATAGCAACATTGAAGTTTTATATACACATTTATAAATAATCATATTGAACTAGTTCTCTTCTTGGTTTTTGAGAAACTCCTCCTGTTCCCATACCGGCTTTGCACTATCTAGCTGGGCCTTGTCCGCCTTTGCGTAACGGACCTTAAGATATTCCCCGGAGGCCAGCTCGTATCCTTCCATGTTATCTATAGCTGCTGCTGCGTCTTCTTCGTTCTCGAATTGGATATCTGCGAATCGTCTCCGAGAGGCGCCCGTAATCTTCACATCGACGATCGGTCCAAACGGAAGAAAAAGCGAGTGTATCTCCTCACTCGATACCCCACGGTCTAGGTTCGCTACCTAAGATTAATAATCTTAATCTAATTAAGCTTCAAGATATGTTGATGCATTACTTACCGACGTTGACCCTGGCTCTTAACGATCGTTCCATGTTGGTCAGGCCACTTCGTGGGAAAGTATTTCTCCGCTTCTAGCCTCACAACACACAACTCTTGCAGCGAGAAAAGAAGCTTACTTTCGCTACTATCGTACCAGAAGATTGCAGACTGAACATCTATTCTTAGATAGTTGAATTGAGCTGTATCTGGATGTGAAAGGTGCTGAAAATTGAGGTAGATGTATAATTCTTGCAGTTGTGGTGGCCTAAGGGCTGACGATTCTGGAAGTTTCTACTTGCGAATTGCCACAAGTTAATTTCGAAAGTAGCTTATAATCGTATGTTGGGCTTAATGGATATGCTGGGTCGCTACTGGTTGTCGTGGTAGCCATGAGTCTGGGTTCAGGGAATCTAGCATGGCATTTTGGGTTTACCGACATAAGACCTAAAAACAAGATCAATCAGCCTTGAAATATGTTAGCAACAATCCCATCTAGGTTGAAATAACTTAATGATAAAGCTGATCAAACAGAGAGCAGCCTGTCGGTTGTTCACTTTGTTGAGAGGTTGCATGATTTTATACTGGTCAGTTTAGATCTACTCAGGGGTCGCGGCAAGCGATTGCCCTTGCATAATTTTGCACTGATATGAGTGGAGACGCTGTTGCGAACAATTTGATATCCCTCAAGCAAAAGGAATTGAATCTATTTTTTCTGCCTGCTTAACGTCTTGAAGTCAAGTCTCGATTTCCATATCAAGAGCCAAGACTCCCCTCAAAACATGATAGTCTGGATCGAACAACAAATACGATAAATTGATTCATCTGGTACCCTAGAGCCAGTGAGTATCTCTCTAACAATGACGGTATACCTAGTTTCAGGTACCACTCGAGGAATTGGCCTTGCTTTGGTACAAATCCTTGTACAAAGAAACGGAAATGTGGTATACGCTGGTGTACGAAATTCGACAAGAATTCCAACGCCGCTTATGATCTTGCAGGAGAGTTTTCGAAACTTGAAATTGTTCAGCCAGATGCAAAGATCCATATTCAAGCTAAAGAAGCTGTCAGCTTTATTGAGAAGTCGTCAGGAGGAATAGATTTTGTTGTTGCAGTCGCAGCAATTGACCAGAATATGTATGTGCCAATGCACGAAGTAGACCCTATGTCGTTTATTGAACATAATGAGGTCAATGTACTGGGTCCTCTGTGCCTTTTCCAGGCGGCATATCCACTGCTGAAGAAGAGCGAAAAGCCGGTGTTTGTGGCCATGGGTTCAGTTCTGGGAAGCTTTGGTGTTTTTTCACCTATAGCCTCGGGTGCCTATGGCGCATCAAAGACCCAATTACACTGGGTCATGAAGAATCTTCACCGAGACACAGAGAAAGATGGTATCATTATTTACACAGCCTCGCCCGGCTGGGTCATGACAGATATTCTGAAGCGAGCAAGAGAAATTCGCGAGTCCTCGGTAAATAAAGACATAACGCCATTAGAGTGTGCAAACAATCTCATGTCACTCTTTGGTATATCCAATAAAAGCTTTGGAAGAAAGTTCTTGAACTGTGACGGAACTGAGATTCCCTATTGATGTTTCAAACGCTTAGCTGTTTCTCTCTCACATTTGTTCCGTGGAGCTTCGTGCCATTAAGCTCACAGTTTGTCCTCGGATGAACATAATTCAATGCGGTTCCATGGGAATAGCAGTATATAGTGGGGGCTCGTGTTTTAACCCCGAGGAAGGACGTGCTAAACTCCGCGGCGCGGGTAGCTCGTACTAGACGGAACACTACTTCAGTTTCGTTTAACATAAGCATTAGCTTATAACATTAGCTGTTTGAGAAGTAAATATATAAATACGGGAATAACTGGAATAGTAAAAGCCCAAAAATGACTGTGTATCTTATTTCAGGAGCTAATCGGGGACTTGGACTTTCATTGACCAAGATCCTCGTTGAGAGGAAGGACGATGAAGTCTACGCAGCTATTAGAGACGTCTCAAAGCCATCAGATCAACTCAAGGCTCTTGCTGAGAACCACCCGAATCTGAAGTTTGTGCAGCTCGATGCCGGTGCGCCAGAACAGGCAAAGGCTGCAATTGCCAGCATTGAACAGCGATTAGGCAAATTGGACTTCGTTATTGCCAATGCAGCAATTAACACTCAGGACTTTGTGCCTATATACAAAGCGAATCTTTCTGAGTTCCGTACTCACAATGACGTCAACGTAGTAGGTCCATTGGCGCTTTTCCAAGCCGCATATCCGCTTCTAAAAAAAAGTGAGCGTCCTGTATTCACCGCCATCGGAAGTGTTGTTGGAAGTATCAATGATCTGCCCCCTATTCCCACCGGTGCATACGGTGCCTCCAAGGCCCAGCTGCACTGGGTTATGAAGAATATTCATGTGGATACTGCCAAAGATGGTATTATCTCATATGTAGTCAATCCTGGTGGATTCGACTCTGACATGGGCAAAACTGGCAAGAGTAGAATGAATATTCCTGCCAGTGTGATCAGTCCATCTGCAGACGAAACTGCTGCTGGGATTATTGGCATACTCGACAAGACCGAAAAGGGCTATGGTGGAAAATTCATCAGTATTGATGGCACTGAATATCCATACTGAATAGACCTATGTAGAGCATCAAACAAACAGACTCAAATATAGGCTGGAGACCGCGCATCCTGCGCTGTCTGCTCGAGCTGTCAAGATCTGCTCTGTGCAGAATTAGTCCCGCCGCTCCCTTATGCCCAACCAAACTTATCTCCACCAATCTCGGCAGTCGGAACTTAGCATCATCATTCACGGCCCAAACCTTAAGCCTTACCCATTCTGCGCCGCGTCCTTCTGCACGAGCTGTCTTCGATGTAAAAATGGATTGAGACTGAGACCAGGGGTTGAGAGGTAGACTTGTTCAAACCCATTGAGTTGCAGCTGCAGCCATTGTGTTCAAGGGGCCTCAAACTTACCAAAGCGGGGAGGGGGAGCTTATCTACTTCGCGGCATTAGGAACCCACTCAATGGTTCCGAAGAACGTCTCGAATTGGCTAACAAGTAGGCGCATTCCAAGGCTCCTTGAGCTTGGATCGATTTTCAAGCCTGCGTCCAAGCCTGCTTCCAGGCTTGCTTACAAAGAGCCAAGACATATCAGCGACGCATCGGATACTCACAACGGCGCCGTAATCAACAAGACTGATATGGAGACTTGTGATTGTCAATGATCTCTTTTCCTCTGGCGGCTCATCCGTTACCGATGAAATATGCTGACATCACAGGTGGAAAGTATTGGTCTCTAAGCCATTCAGGTTCCTTCTGGCTGAATTCCCCAGAGGTTTTGGTTTTATAGGATCCTGAACTTATCTCTCTTAGGAGTGAACTGCCAGAGAATGTCCCAACATTGGCCCTTACCGACATCAGAACAGTTGTATGCAATCGTCTACAGCATATAGGAGCCATGTTCATTAAATTCTCATAGTAGTTCGTATTAGAAATGTTATAGTCATCATCAGGGCAAAGCCCATCGGTTCATCCGCTGGCGTGCATCAACTAATTTTAAATGGCCTGTTCCGAAGCTATGAGGCTCTCTTCTTGCGTGCGGGCGGGCATAAGGACCCTGTAGATCGCAAAATGCCAGCGGGGATAAGAAATTACTAGGATAATAATGAACCTCTATAAATTGTGTAGAAACCTCGTCATATTTGTCTCTCTATCATCTTATCACAAACTCATAATGACAGTTTATCTCGTAACAGGCTCGAATAAAGGAATTGGATTTGCCCTCACAAAGCAACTTGTCGAAAGACAGGACGTAGAAATCTACGCCGGTATCCGAAATGTTCATAATCCTTCGCAGCAGCTTAAGGAGCTGGCAGATGCGCATTCGAATCTGAGATTGGTGCAACTTGATTCAACTGTCTTGGGAGATGCGAAGACTGCCGTGGAGAGCATTGTGAAGCAATCTGGTGGATTAGACTTTGTCATTGCGAATGCGGGAGTGAACAACCAGGACTGTCTGCCAATTCAGGACTCAGACCTTGCTGTATTTGCTGAGCATAATCTGGTCAATGCCGTTGCACCACTGGCACTTTTCCAGGCCGCCTATCCTGCACTTAAGAAGAGCAAGCGTCCAGTATTCGTTACCGTCAGTAGTGTGGCAGGAAGTATTGTGGGTGCAATTGATTTGGGCACAGGGGCCTATGGTGCTTCTAAAGCAGAGCTAAACTGGATAATGATGGCAGTGCACAAAAGCACTGCTAAGGATGGTATTATCACCTATGTCGTCAATCCTGGTGGGGTCGAGACAAATATGGTCATTTCTGCTAGAGAGAAGTCTCCAGACCTGTTCGAAGGTCTCTCGTTTCTGACTCCTGAGCAAAGTGCAACTGGTTTGTTGAAGATTTTTGATGCCACAGACGAGAGCTATGGTGGAAAGTTCTTTAATGTTGACGGTAACGAATATCCTTACTAAATAGTTTAGAATAAGCTCTTGTTCGCCGTTGGCTCCTCATTGTTAAGATTGTAGTCAGTGAAAATAGAAATCTTTCCTGATAGTTCAGTTTTTTATTTTCTCGAAAGGGTACAATGATGGAAGTCCAAAATTAAATTGTCTCTCACAAGACAGGATTCAGTTTTTGTTCTCGCATAACACTATGGTTTACGGCATAGTCGAGGAGTTATTCGATGGCCATTGTATTTTAATACCCATAGAAAGATTAAGCTGTTCATCGGAGTTTATATTGTCGTCAGTTGCACTCGGCATTTCGAGCTAGTGAAGAGTACTGACTTCATCACTCTTATTAACAGGCACCATAGGTACATTTAAAAGAGAGTGCGTGTTGGTCTGTCGGTAGTGTTAATTGGGGACATATATTACGAAATCGCAACCAATTTCATTCCTTCTGTGCAGTGCTATATCCAGACCGACTTGGCTGTCCCATACCTTCTGTTCAATGCGTAAAGTGAGATAACACATGTTACAACCCGAATCATCGAACACTTCAATTCTCATTCTGCTATTTTCACCCGCTTGCAACGCTATCGTCCTTATGCTCGTCGAATTGATTCAAAACTATGCCCGATTGGTAGAATAATCAAGAGGAGAAGGCTCTCTGAAATTTGTCACTCAATAGTCACACCAAAAATCAGGAAAACACTCATTAACTTGCCATAATTTCTATATCCTAGGAATGATTGTCTGTTATACGGCTCGAATAAGCTTTCCACGGGCATTTGTTTTGCCACTCATGCCCCCGTTTAACACAGCCAGACAAAACCCCCACTACGACCTTACCAGTTCGACCATCGAGCAGAGATCACACAATACACAGTGTT
This sequence comes from Diddensiella transvaalensis, assembly GCA_030555955.1. Classification (NCBI taxonomy): domain Eukaryota; kingdom Fungi; phylum Ascomycota; class Dipodascomycetes; order Dipodascales; family Trichomonascaceae; genus Diddensiella; species Diddensiella transvaalensis. The sequence goes on along the minus strand of JANIVV010000017.1, from coordinate 44,567 downwards.
CTTGTGAAGGCAGACCAATATCATTAAATGTCGCTCTGACAAGATTCAGACCCTTTTGGCCGAAATGTTACGGTACTCATCGAAGTAATTGAATCACCTCCGCAAGTGCTTCTGGTGGAATCATGGCGACGGACGGATCCCGAAAAATAAGGAGCGGCGCCCCCACAGGTTCAGCGATCGATCTTAGCCGATAAGACATTAAATGTCCATCTCTTTGCTGGTACCGTTCGATTAGATCGCTTAGGCACTAGAACAGATGCTACATTTCGCATTTGTAACCTTTGAGGAATTGCCGCTCGCTTGACACTTGATGCTTCAAACTCCTCAAAGCCTATGCAATGCGTACCAAAGTGCAACACCTTCATGACGGTTACGATTGGATTTCAACCTGTCCCCCCACAGAATGACATTACTCTGTTGGTGCGATTGATGGATTCCATTGCCTGTTCAGATCAATAGGTGCGTTGCTAGCTGGTCTCATGAGGAGCTACTACCACGTTTGCGCAAATGCAACCTACACGCTGCTGTACCATGCCTTACGCTCTCTGGGATTCAATTGAACCAGTGAATTGAGACCCCACTTTTTAGGTTTCTTGTCCTGGGCTTGCTTGGAGTTGCATTGAGCTAAGGTCTGGTGAAAAGCCCTGCTGACTTGAGGATCTTTAGGGGTTAAGCCTGAAGAAACAAGTCAAAATCGCTCATTGATGGAACCCGTATCTCTCTGATGATTTTCTTGCTTGTGCAGGTGTTGATTAGGTAGATACTCAGCCACGGCACTGGGCTAGGAAATGACTGGCAGGGATTTGTTTGCATATTTGGATGATAAGAGCAGCAAGGGACCGGCGTGAAGTATGGCCCTCTCTGAGTTGGGGTTTGGTATATATATATATATATACCAGCCTCTGGATCTGTAGAATACTATTATCTCTGTATAAGACCGAATCTCGGGCTAAAGAGTACGTGTGGTTCTGAACGAAATGTGAAATCTCTGCCAATATACCACCCGGTTGCAATGACGTTCGTTTTGCCGATCACCAGGCATGCGGCGATGAGGCCGAGCTTAACAACATTCAAATGTGAATCCAGGCTCTGTATGCAGCATTCTCGAGTCCCCCCACGGCAAGATGATCTGTTACATTAGATGCTGTCGCATTGAGCCATCGGCTTTATCTTGGCTTGGTGATAACCACTGGACGATCTTGGTTTATTTAAGAGTTCATTCGATGCTCTTTGGAAAGATATACATGCAATAAACATGGCTGAAAAAACTGATCCAGAAGTAGGAGTTAGCGCTCCGGAGCAAGATTATGTCGAAGAGCAGGCCAGATGGTATAACACTGGTCTAAGAATCGGATCGTTTCAATGTGCACCATATAATAGATCGTATGTACAGCTGTTGATGGTTTCTCTCGTATGTTTCTTGTGCCCTGGAATGTACAATGCCCTTAGTGGTCTCGGTGGCGGTGGGCAATTAAACACGGGAACTGCCGATAAGGCCAATTTGACTCTTTCTGCAATGTCCATTGTTGGGTTCTTTTACGGCACTCTTTGCAATCGACTGGGTGTTCATAGAACTCTGGCTTTGGGTGGCATTGGATATTCAGTTTATGCAGCCAGTTTTTTGTGCTACAACCATACGCAGAATGAGGGCTTTGTTATCTTCGCAGGAGCACTTCTCGGTGCTTGCTGTAACTGCCTATGGTCTGCTCAGGGTACAGTTATGATGAGCTATCCTGATGAAGATACCAAGGGACGATATATTGCGATCTTTTGGATCATCTTCAATCTCGGTGCTGTGATCGGTTCTATTATTCCATTGGCGAATAATGTACACAAAGCCTCTGGCCCAGTAGGAGACGGGACTTATGCTGCTTTTATCGTACTCATGTTCCTCGGTGCAGTTGTTGCGCTGTGTATTTTGCCCGTGGAGAAAGTGCGACGTGCTGATGGATCTAAAGTCATTCTCCAAATGAATCCTACTTGGAAATCGGAGATTCTTGGGCTGTTCTCTGTTTTCAAGACTGATACCTATATATTGTGCCTATTTCCGCTGTTTTTTTCTTCGAATTTCTTCTACACTTATCAGTTCAATGATATGAATGCTGCGCGATATAATACCCGGACTCGAGCTTTGAATAATCTGCTCTATTGGTTCTGTCAGATGTTTGGTGCGCTTCTGTTTGGTTATGTGCAGGATCTGAAGTACTTTAACAGGAAGATCCGAGCCAGAATCTCATGGTCAATTCTGCTTGTAGTTACTATGGCTCTTTGGGGCGGTGGTCTTGCTTTCCAGTTGCCATATTCACGAGAAAGCGTCCAGGTACCTGGTTTCCATCTCATTGACTGGACTGACAGCAACTATGGGAGTGGCCTTGTTCTATACATGTTTTATGGTGCTTATGATGCAATGTATCAATCCTTCTGTTACTGGCTGATGGGTTCTCTCAGCAACAACTCCAGAAAAATTGCGATTTTCTGTGGATTTTATAAAGGTATCCAGGCCATCGGTGGTGTGACTGTTTACATCATGGACTGGAAATTGGTGTCTTATATTGCGATCTTCGGTACAACTTGGGGTCTTCTGTCTGTGTCTATTCTATTGGCACTACCAGTGGTACTCTACAAGGTAGTTGAGACTACCGATCTGGAGGATGATCTCAAATTCTCTGATGAGACTCTTGAGGATCTGATTCCAGACGATGCGAAGAGGGTATACTAGATAGGTTTTGAATTATTAGATATATTAGAATGCAATAAAATCAAATTAAATCTCAGTCAGTAAGTGCTACAGTGTTTCTGCGTTTGTGGTTGTATGGTATCGAAGAATGTTATGACTAAGATCGAGTTTCACTGCATTTCTATATTCTATATGACTCTGACGCGACTGCGAATACCAACTTCTATTGTAGTCTTAGATAAAGTCTTTGATACTCTATACTGTAGATATGTGTGGTCTGCGGAGGTCACTCAGGACCCATATGAACTGGGAGCGCTCTCCACTACAATCTGATCATATTAGAACTATTTTGGTAGAACGGGACGAAACATAAGTTTAAGAACTAGATATGAAGCCACGGGCCTTGTGCCGCTGAGAATTCCATAAGTTACAGAAGGGACTACCAACATGTGCTAGAAAACGGTTCTGTCGACCTTATCAATCAATACAAGTTGAAAAGCACTGGAACTCGGAATATGCGATTCCGAGCACGAAATTCTCAACGGTGGTAGACGCCGTTTCAACCTGCAGCTAAGCATTGGAAATGGAGGACTGGAGGTCAATCACACGCACGCAAATTGCTAATCAAGAGCACATCGATGCATGGAACATTTGAGTATATTATTAGCTACGGCAGATATCTAACCGCAGCCTCATTGAGGAATTCTTCTAGAAGAAAACATTGATAATCTTTGACATATGCATACCGGATACTGGTTAGCCGCTTTCATTTGAAATAGCTGGTTAGAGCGTTGGAGGGCCAGACCGTCCGCGGCTGGAGGGGGGATGCTGGGAGGTTCTAGCGGGTCGCCACGTGATGTGTCGTGTTTGAGTAAGCAGCGCTGCATTACTAACCAGTCAAAAGGCTCGGTGTTTGCCAAAGGCAAACGCTGCAAAGTATAAAAGGATTAGCCCTTCTCTCTTTACACTTTTGAATGTTGTCTTTATCAAACAGACTTGTATTCAACTCAGCCAAAAGACAAAGCTTTTCTGCTCTTTCCAATAGAAGGCTATTCTCGTACACTACTCCAAACAACAAAATGGTCGCTGAAATCACTTCTTTGCAACAATTCAACGATGAAATCAAGTACTCTGGCTTGACAGTCGTCGACTTCTTCGCCACTTGGTGTGGTCCTTGCAAGGCCATTGCTCCTGTCGTCGAGCAGCTTGCATCTCAGTTCCCTGACGCTCACTTCTACAAGGTCGATGTCGACGAGACGTCTGATGTCAGTGGTGAATATGCAATCAGCGCTATGCCCACTTTGCTCTTCTTCAAGAACGGTGAGAAGGTCGAGACTGTGATTGGCGCCAATGTACAGAGGATCAGAGCTGTCGTTCAGCAATTGGCATAAACTTTCACAATTCCTATTTATTCTCCGATCCTCGCCGTACTCACTCACGTCCTTTTATTATATGCTATTCATTAGGTTGTCTACTCTACAGATAGAAAAGTTAAAAAAGATAGTTTTTAATGCAAATCAGATCGTGTACATCATTAAAGAAAAGATTATTATAAATACTGGCATGAGATGCATCTAATCCATCATATATACATTGCTTTGATATCAGGATGAGTGGAATATTTAGATAGAGATATTGGAGTCGACGGTGACGCAGTGCTGAGTCCTGACGAAGCAGTTTCTGCTGGGGTACTGCTAGCACCTCGCAATAATTTGGCTCGCTTCCGGTCTTGGGCGTCTCGTTTCTGCTTTTCTTTCCGTTCCCGCGCCGTTAGTCGCTTCCCTCCAGCCTGCTGTCTCGCTCGTAGACCACCAGTTCTGACAGGAACGACAGCCTGATCATTAACATCGGCAGAAGGTGCTTCGGTCGGTGATATAGAGATATCAGTCTTGAAATCCAGTTCTTCGTTTGCAGGCGTAGAATCCCCAGCGCTTGACTCAGCAGCACCAGCAGCAGCACCAGTCAAACCTTCTTCGTGCAGTAGCAAACACTCGACGGTGGTTCCTATGTCTCCATTATTCTCATTCAAAGTAGCCACAATTCGCTTGTCCAAGTCAGGACTACTTGAGCATGGTATGCTCTTCTTGATCACGTCGATCTTCCATTGTGGGGCAATTGCGGGCTCTAACGGTGCAACATTGCCAGAGCTAATTGGCTCCAAGGGTTGGACTCTTGCCTCTCCAGAATGAGGACCAGTTAGATTCCGTACTGAAGAATAGTGTTCCCATGTATGGTATGCTATATGCACTTCCTTTGGATCACCTCGACCTGTATCCGCATTCTCTTCATCCAAACAGGATACAATGTACATGAAGTCATGCTGATAGATCACAACATTAGCATGGTAACACCGAGCAAAAGCCACAATCTCGAGGTTATCACCGTAAACCCCATCCTTGGCCATGCGTGCAACGTATGTATCCAGAGTCTCGTCAAATCCTGATCCACCGACAAACATGCCGAAAAACTCTCCATGTTGTCTCATGTATTCCACTACAGCTGCTCGAATCTCCGCATGACGGTCTCCTCCATCCCCATAATACTGATCTGATAGAGATCGGAAAAGACAGTTGCCATCTCCCTTGATCGCTGATGCATACAGGCCCAACCGCTTAAGAATCATAAACTCTTCCTCGGCTTCATTCTTTCTGTCGTTCAGCTGCTTGTGCTTTCGAAGCCCAGTCTTGGATCTAGTCAGAGGACCATCATAATAATCTTTCTGGGTTTGCTGCCACTTTTTCTGTTTCTTTGGCCCCATCTGAGTGACAGAACCTCGAGCGTCACATATAACGTGGTGCTGATAAAGATTGGGACTCTTCATACAATGTAATGTGCGCGCGCCCGCTGGAGCCTCATCCATGGATTCTTCTCTTTCAAACAACGGATATTCTTCATAAATAGACTTTGAGCCAAACCAACTCAGATAGCAATGATCGGAATAGTCGTCCTGTTGGCGGAGCTATTTTTTTTTCAAGTTATCTAAACGTGGATGTATATCGCGAGGATGGGTTAACTCGCCTGATTGATAGGGACTAGGTGCGCGACAACACTTTTTCCTCTAGACAAATCTAATAAGAATGGCATTGAAGGTGCGGATGAAATACTCGAAAATGTGGGAGATAGACGATGACTACTGATTTGCAGTGTTTTTGACTGAATCAATGTTGTCTTTCCCAAACCAGCATTAGGCTCAATTCACGCATTCTTCACATGTGTGCGCAATCTTGAATAATTTTGCTTGCATACCCTCTTTGTACCGGAGCATACATGTCTCAGTCGTTGAGCACTTGCTCTGTGGTTGTGCCGAAGAGCGCAGAGTGGTATCAAGATTTTCAAGTACTATGAGATTCTACGCCTGCTGACCAACTCGAGCGAAAGTCAACACATGCCCCAGTGACATAGCTATACCCTGTTTAACAGGATTGACGAGAATTATACAATATTATACTTGCCATGTGTATGTTCGAACAATTCTGCTGAAATACGAAAGGCGTAAATAAAAGTACCAAAATTGAATCCAGGTCACGAACTTGTGCTTGCACGAGGTCGAGCTAGTATTAGCATCAGAAGACTTTTCGCTATATACATCAGCTCATATCTAGCTTTGTTCCATACCTCCGGTATTATTCAAATGTTCTACTTCGAGCACTTTGCTTCGAGCGAGAAGCAAGAAGTTATTTTCGGCCAAGTGCATACGAGGTGCTAGCACACACTCGTTCGCTCTCAGCGTTTCTGTCTGTCAGGTTTCAGTTTCTACGAAATCTTACTCAGCTACGATCATTGCCTAGTTCTAAGAAACAGCATGGCTGTATGTGCTGAGTGATACGAAGACCAGAAATTAGTAAAAATATCACCTACAGCAGGCATTATTCTTTGAGGGCGGATTTTTTATTTTGGATTATGAGAGTCCTAACAGTGCTGTGGGAAAAATAAAGTCAAATGCTGGGCCAGGCCTCAGATTCAAATGCACTTGTCCGTTTATAACAATTGCACCGGATAGTTTGACCAAATGTCAAGAAAAATTATTTTCAAAAACTTAAAAAAAACTGAAACACTTCTGTAAAGCTGGTCATAACCTCATTTGAAAAAAAAGATGCCTTGGCTTGGAATGCTGTAGCTCCTGCTAGTGATAATGCCTTGATCAATGTTGGTAGCGGCCTAGCGAAAACCGTTGATATTTAACCCCTCTTTACACTTTCGTGCAATGCCTGGCTATATTAGACTTGGAGCAGTTGACTCCTACATTTGCCCAATACAACAGTATGGCAGGAAGCAGAGTGACTAAAGTAGTTAGCTGGAACCTTATTTCCTGAAGTGCTACTTCTTTCCCCATAGTTAAGGTGCACGATAATAAGAGTGCGTAAATCTTTCCCTGCAGACCGCAGACGGGACCATACCATCCAACGGCTTTTTATTTTCACAAGAGAAGTAATCTCCTGAGTCAGAATTGGAATATATTACTGAGATACCTGCGGTATGGTTCAAAAGAAAACCACTTTTCACTCCTACCACTACTAGACTTTTTATTGGAGGCTCTTTAAGTTCTGACCCACTAAGAGGTCCTGCTAGATGCCCGGTGTGGCAAAAGAGTATCCACTATTTGAACTTTGATTGTGTCCAGCATTTCAAAAAAGAGTTAATTGACAACTATGAATAAACGAGTGGGACTGCCCTCGACTGCCTTGGAGGGAATTTTTCTGCGACGGCCAGTAATTGTGGAATTCAACAATGTATTAAAGACTCATGATGAACATATATACGATTATTGTACTATTTTCACTACTTTGTGGGAGGTGGCGTTTTTCATATATTAATATACAATGGTTGTGCAATTGTGGGTTAAAATAGGCCAAGAAAGTTGGCGAATCCAGGGAACAACCTCGCCGAACGCAGGATCACTAATCTGGAATTGGGCATAGTGATGTAATAAATACTTAGAATATGTTTTTTTTTCAAATTTCCTTATTTGCTGCAGAGGCTATAACGTTGATGCAAATGAGTTGCAGAACCCTATTTATATGATATTCACCTCGCTATCGAGCGTCCAACTTCCAGATAATTCAAGTAAATATTACCCTACTATTTTCATATTACCATATAGAGATCATAATGCGCTAAGGTGTCACTTTTCTTTTAGATTATTATTTAGAATTGGGTTTCTTTTTAAGAAAAGCCAGAATGTGACGAGTTTTTAGCCGGTTAGATATTATTTCCTATGGAACTGAAATCAGCCTAGTTTAAATAACACCTTATATGTAAGCATATATAAATATATATTATATATAAGGATTTGACCATTTTCACAAAAAAAAAAGTCAACAGCGTGTTGAAGGAAATTTCTTTTCATAAGTAGGCGAAGTTATACACAAAAAGCCGAGAGTCAGTCAACTATTGCGATATCTGAAAGCTTGCAGGAGCCTTCAGAAGCTATACGAAAATTACCTTTAGGAGTTTTTTCTATCTTTAAAGAACGATCCTCACTCAAAAGGAATCGATTCTTTTTCTATTTAGACTGACATCTGCAAAACCCCTAGGTCTTATAATTATATTTTCTGATAACTGGAGAAAGGTTATAAAGAAAACCCTGCCAGTCACTATACCAGGTTTATTTTCTTTAAGTCAAGTTATTTTCGTCATTCCTAAACTATTCACAAAGTGTTATGGAACTGTTCTGCTCAGCATATTGAAAGTAACTTGAATTCCAAGTTGAATTGCAAAAATGCCCCAAAGAACTCAAGCGATTAGGTCAGCTAGACAAAATAAATCCAAGATACGCAAAGAATCTATCTATGAAGGCGATTCTTACAAGAAGGATTACAATGCTGGTTATAAGAATAAGGATGGGAAGTATCAGTGCCCCAGCTGTGATAAGGCATATATGCATTTCAAGCATTTAAAGAGACACAATCTAAAGCACACTGGAAACAGGCCCCATGTTTGCAATCTTTGTAGAGATACATTTTGTCGAAGTGATATTTTGAAACGACATTACGAAAGGTGTCTGTTGAAATTCAACACAACAGGACAATGCTCTCAGGTCAGTAGAGTACCAAAACTGAAACTGACTGAAAAGGAATTGGAACGAAATAGCTTCAAAAATGACGGAATATCTCTGCAACATATGAGACCGCCTACACCGCTTTATCAACCTCTGCTTACTGCCGATTCGTTTTCTAAACATCCGCCTCCACAAAATTGTTCCACACCGGCGTCATCGAATGCGTCTTCAATTTCCCCGCCAATGTCGACATTCTCTCCAACCGGATCTTTAAATCCCCGAAACTCCATAAGCCCTGATTTAGAAACAGAGTCAGATAGATCGTTCTCGGACGAACACAAGTTCTATCTACACTCACCATTAATCAGACAGCCATCGCCGCACAATTACTCGGTCGTTCAGTACCCTTATGACGCCAACAGAAACGGATTATTGTATATTAATGGCCAGCAACAAAATGCAATTCAGCATGAGTTTATTAAAAGCATGGGGTCAGAATCTAAGTGTTCCGATATGAACTCACCAATGAAGGAAGAAATCTTATCTCCAACGCCCCCGACTTTTGGATTATTCCCACCTCAAACTGAGTTTACATTTGCAGGTAACACTGTCACTACGGTCGTCATCGATACTCATTCAGCTGTAATGAATGGAATGCTGAGTCATAATTCAGTAGATATACCTCAGAATGGTGCTCTGTTGACACCAAGAACATGGTATGGCGAAACATGATGATCCCTGGAATATTCTCGTTTTCTTTTCAATTCGTTATAACATAACGTTATTTATTGTTTCTTAATTTTTTTTTTGAAAGTTGTATAGTTAATGTAAAACTACTTTGTATTAGATAATATGGAATAAAGGTAAAAGAGTGAAAAGACCATTGGAAATATTACTTATTTGAGTGAACTAAGTCGCTAACCTAATCGACTTCAAGTGACTGATGTCTATAATTTTGCTATAATTTTGCTATTGTCTACATGAACGCCATCATTCGCTCTCAGTACGCTCCAGCTCTGATCCACTTGCAAGAGATAATGGGGGCTTTGAAAGGGCCCTCCCTGCATGCCAGCTTGGCGCTCAACGCTTGGAGAAAACGTTATTTTCTCCACGAGGGCTGTGACATGTGTGCGTGCACTCCAAGGGCTGCAGAAACAATGGATAAGTAGTAATTGCGTGACATGTCAAGAAAAATCTAATTATACACGGAGAAGTGTGCTCGGAGATTTATTTATTCGGAGTATATTCTATTCTAGCATAGCAAAAAATGAGTTCTAAGTGCGTCCTTGAGCTTCACCTTTAAGGTTATTTTAAGTTTTGTTCCCGCACTGCCAGAACTGGGCCAGCTGCATCGGATATCATGCATGGAACCGCGCCCACGATCCCCGCCGCTGTCGAGACCTAACGGATGCTACGTCCATTATGAGTCTCACGACCAGACTGTACAACAGTATGCCTGCTGTGTATCTGCCATATACCTGCCGTAGAAGCACATATCAAATATGGAAGTGTTCTAGAAACATCGCCTAGACCTCGAGTCTGACAAACCACTAGCATAGAATCCTCTTATTGATACATTAGATATTTCAGAGTTTATCCAGTTAACTTAAGCAATGGCGGTAGCAGAGGTACCATCGTACCAAGGCGACCTTTGGGAGTCGCTTGCCGGTGCAGCTGTCATGTTGTTTGGCCAATATAGTTAAGTTGTGGAAAGCAGTTTTAGTGGGCCGGGCCGAGATTTTGCTCCATACATCATCAATACCTACACAACGCATTCTAAATATCATGAGACATGTCAAACAGCGATTACCTATTGAGAAGGTGGAACACGGTTTAACTGATATTGTTTTAGAGAGAAGAGTAATTTCTTTTCAAGTAAACTGTGTGGTGAGACTCCAGATAAAATAGACCCAATAAGCACGCTTTGCATAATCTTCAATGCCTGGACCTTAACTCTAGAGCAAATATTTCGCAGAGAGTCTCTGAACGAATACGAAACAATACACCCAAAAGAAACCTTAAGATCAAAAACTAGCTGATTGCTTTATTCTAGTGTCGAGATGCAGACCGAAGGGATCAGACCATTCGCATTCGCAGGAAATATAAAGAGGTTCTGTGCCTCATGCCTGCGAGCCCAGTATCTTATGCGCTCTGGTTGTTGAAAAAAAAGCCGTTTGGAACGGATTATTTCATCAACTACGAGATCTTGTCACTGCCAATTAAGTGAAATTGATCAAATAACGAGCGATAAATAAACTTTCCAAGTCCTTATATCTCAATCATCTACGCGAGACCTCTTCCTCTCGTCCACTCCCTTCATATGTGACAATGTCACACAAGCCAACAAATTGTCACTATTTATTCACTGCCCTGGTGCTGCTACTTTGGCCATTGCAATGCCATAGTCAGAAGGTCGGAATCACTAGTGCCCTGGGTTTAGGTTGTTGGACTTGTGCTCAGTCTTGGAACTTTGGATGCCCTCCAGAGCCTCTATTGCAGCCGTGCCGGTGTACTAACGCACAGCTATTGGGGAGCGTATTGAACTGTATCAATAAATATGCTGAGGGCCAAGAGGACATCGTGTGGGGGTATGAGTATATTTCTACTTACTGCCACTACTGGGGTGGAATCCAGTATTCATCTAAGGAGTTGCAAGGTATATATACCAATGCTACCAAGCATCTGGTTGATCCAAATACAGTCTCCAAGAATGCCTCGAGTCCAGTCATAGTTGAGAGCCCCGTCAACATGCCGCAGTCGATTTTTAGGAAAAACTTTCGGGCGGCTGACGTTGCGAAGCATCAATACAAGCTGGGATCATATTACGGAGTGTCACTCATTGCATACTGGGGAGTGGTAATTATATGTGCTGCAATACTCCGAATACTAAAGTGGAAATTTCTTGACATATTAGAGAAACATACCTATCATTGGATCAATTCACTTCGGAAGCGAGTTTCGTTACCGGCGATATTTAATGGGAAACATAGTACGCCATATAAGTTTCTTCGATTTTTTACTATATCTGCTCCAACTAGGGCGCAGTCACTTATTGTTACGGGTTACGTTTTGCTGAATATTCTTTTCGTCTGTTTTGGTTACCAGACCTTTGAATCGAATCCATATCTCCAAACACGCCGTGACCAGATACTAAGGTACATGGGGAATAGAACTGCAATAATATCCTTCACACAAATGCCGCTTGTGGTTCTTTTCGCGAGTCGGAATAATCCGTTCATGTGGGTGACTGGTTGGTCTTATTATACATTTCAGGTTTATCACCACTGGACGGCACGAATGATGGTCCTACAGGCATTTATTCATTCAGTTTGCCTTACTACAATTGCATGCATTGGAAAAACAGCGGTTTTTAGATGGCATCATGTACGCAATTGGAGGTTTGGTAATATGGCCATGTATGCGTCCATAATTATCTTAGTCCTATCGACCACTGCCGTTCGAGGTAGGATTTACGAAGTGTTTTCAACAGGACACAAATATTTATTTATAATATTTCTGGTGGGAGTCTATTGGCACTGCACGGATTTTGGGTGGATGATCTGGGTATATCTGACAATAGCTGCTTATGCCTTTGAATGGGCAATGAGAATATTGAAGGTGATTTATTCGGGGTGTATAAACAGTGCAAAGTTTACTCTAGTCGACAAGGACACGTTCAGAGTAAGCGTGAATTATTCTGGGAGATGGAATATCGAACCTGGTTGTTATATTAACTTACGAATCCTTACATCTGATTTATTCTGGCAGTCTCATCCGTACACAGTGTTTCAAAGCCCCCTAATTAGCGAAAACGGAAAAATTCAGCTCGCTATAAGAGTGAAAAAGGGCTCGACAAGGGCGATTGCTAGGAAATTGGAACTGGCAGAGGACAAGAGCTTAACCTTGCCTGTTATGATAGAGGGCCCCTACGGGGTAAATCAGCCAATATCAAAGTACAATTCTGTCATATTTTTGGCGGGAGGAATTGGTGTTACTGGCACCTATTCCCATGCCTCTGCCATTTTTGACAAGTTCGAAGGAAAGAAGATACTTTTTGTTTGGGTTATTCACAGCTTTAGTTGTTACGAGTGGTTTAAACAAGAAGTCGACCACCTTCGCAATTACACCAACTGTGAGGTGAAGGTATACGTCACGAGGCAATTGTTTGAGCCTTCGGACACTGTTTTGGACGAGGAGCAGAGCGATTCTGTACCAGAAACTTCTGGTTCACTTCGCTACAGTGAGAAAGAGTTCCCCACCATAAGCTTAACCGGAGAAGATCAACACACAGAAGAGAATTCACGAAGCGACATTGAAATCAAGATAAGGGATGATTCCAGCAGAATACTGCGTTACGGCAAGCCAGATATAAGCAAAGAGGTCGCAGAATTTATGATCGCTTCCAGTGGAAGCATCGCAGTAGCCTCATGTGGACCCCCAACATTTCTTGATAATATCAGGCATTCGATAGTCCAGAATATCCATGAATGTGATAACACCAGGATCGATTATTATGAGGAAGCCTTCTCATGGTGAGCAATTTTTATATATTTATATCTTCATATTGTTTGATAGCTAGCAGAAGATGAGAATGAACATCAGCATGAGCCCATGTGAGCTCCTGGCTTTACGAGCGTAGAAGACGAATCTTCGGACATCCCCAAAGCAAGCAATTCTACTGAATCTATCCTTCGCACCGGGACAGAGTTACAAGTTTTTGAAATCAAACGCTGCAAGTTGCTACTTAAGAACTCGCGGGCGGCGGAGTTTTTTTGACTGCCAAACATCAAGTAAATTCTGATTTTCAATATTCTTGTATTGAGCTTTAAACATTGCAGGAGTTCCCTTTAGCCATCCAAAGATAGAACAGGAGCTACTAATTGTCCTTCGGCCGAACTAATGTTGAGGGTATGCTTTTAATATGTTTTTATGATGTACGATCTCCTAACTAGGGGAGCAATAGAGAACGGAGGGGTACCCGATTCTATTTGTGAAAAATCTGCCGTATACGGTCAGTAATGATGAGATGTATGAGCTGTTTGGCAAATATGGAGCGATCAGGTATGAAGAGATTTGTTTTCAGATATAAATCTGGTTTTTAGATGCTAACGACATATTTCTCAGGCAGATTCGACTCGGTAACCAGGAAAACACCAAAGGTTCCGCCTACGTAGTATATGAAGATATTAGAGACACAAAGAGGGCGATCTCAAAGCTCGCTGGATTCAATTTTCAAGGGAGGTATCTGGTTGTTCTCCAGCATTCACCGGAGAAGATGGAAAGGGAGGATCTAGAGTCTAGGAGAGCAAATCTCGAGAAGCTTAAAAAGGAAAATGACATCGACTAATAACATATGCCGGATGCAATGGAGTTTGCGCATTAGTGTTACTGCTATGGTGGTTGTTCGATAAGGAATGAGCTGACGCGTACTATTTCTCGAAGCTTACCGTAAAGCGGACAAGTTCAAGGTAGTACACGATGTATATTTATTTTATTTATTAGCTTATTAAGAATGATGATGTGTGAAATGTCTGAAATGTAATTGAGTAATAACAGTAAATTGCAAATCGGATCAATGTTGGGCTTCCTGCCAGCTTCTCTGTAGGTCACTGCTTAAATGCATCACCATCACCAGACCTAACAGTAAAATTTCAACACGTCAAAATATGTCACTTGATCAAAACGGATTCGGTAGGAAAGATCGAGATAGTCAGAGGGTAAGCTTGAAACTAAGCGAATAATAGATTTGAATATTAATTGACAGTAGACTTCCTATTTTTTGACAAAAGATGGCAGTCGGCATGCATCAGAAGGCCACCATTCGCATGCCCTCGAATCAGAAACCAAACCCATGAAGAACCGCGACATACCGTTTGTACGACTACTGGGAGGGGAAGAATCCGAGAAGGCTGCAAGCTATCGATGGGAATTGTACCATTTGGGCTGGAATCACTTGCAACGCCAAATAGATGAAGTTCTTAGAACCTCCACTGCAGAAGTCCTTGATGACATCTCCGAATTCATGGAAGAGAGGTGGGACTCCAGAGAAGACGCAAATATCTCGACTGCGATACTCTTACCGGGTTCAAATATTGCGAACCATATACGCTTATTTTCTCAGATCTACGAACGTTTCGATGAGAGTGAATCTACATATGTGGCCAGGCTTTCGTCGAAAGAATGCCCTAACTTCAAAATGGCAATGAAGGAGATTGTAGGAAGTCTGACAGAGGATGAAAATGGTACTGAACAGGGGGGAGATGATACTCAAGATGATTTTGTCTTTGATAAAAGGATTGGGTACGATTTTGACATTCTGAAGGAATGGTGCAATAAACAGGCTTCGAGCAAGGGCATAAAAGTATGCGATATGAGAATTATTATTGCTATTGAGGATGCTGACTCATTTGAGGTGTCCATACTCACCCCATTGTTTCAGATGATTCAGTCTTATATACACGAAATTCCAATCAAACTCATGCTCAGCGTGGCCACTTCGTTGGATATTTTTCAGGAGAAGCTTTCTCGCAACAGTATAAGCATTATAGATGGAAGAGCGTTCTATGCCCAGATAACTGATGGCGTCACAAAGATTTTACGTGATACAATATTTGATCGGACAAACGAACACATTCTATTACTAGGTCCAAAGCTTTTTGAGGCTATCATTACTCGTCAAAAAGAGAGTATGGAAAGTATGGACGCGTTAATCGCATCTCTTAAACATACATATATGACACATTTTTACCAGAACCCGTTCACAATTCTCCTGGGCCCTAAAGGTGAGTCCTTGATCTCAAAGGCACACATCAGGGCTTCGAGATTACTTCCATCCTTCAAAAACTATATCAATAATTTGAATAATAGAGGCAACAGAGCACTGGCACGAGACTTTTTGGAGTCTGACGAGACTGTCCGAAGGGAAATGAGCATTATAACCGAGGGTTTCCAGGAACACGCAAAGAGACTGCTAATCTTTATTGAAGCCCTCGCAATTCTACAGGATATGTACAAGGTGGCAGATCCTCTTTCAATAGTAGATTTGTATCTGCTTGTGATATCCGGCAACTATCCCAGTTCGACCACTGCCGCAAGCATATGCAGGAATATACGGCTTGACTCTGATTTAGCACGCGATGCCCTACTAGATGGACTCAGCGATATTAAGACTCTGGTGCGAAATATCGAAGACGTTGATGGTGACCTTGCCAAAGAATTCGAGATATTTTCGACGCACAGTCTTTTTTTTCTTCACGAAGCATTCATGCCCGATTCGGCTCATCTATTGGAAAGTGTCTTTGTGCCTACTTTTAGACCTGCTATTGAGCTTGCTCTGACAGAGCCTCAACATTATTGGGGAGATATGGTGAAGTCAGAATCACAGAACCCACATATCTCGATAATGTATCAACTCTATCGAGAATCAAGCACATTTATCAACAGTTACGATTATTATGTTGCATTTCGAGAATCGGTAGCGAGAGACCCATCCTATTCGGACAAGGAATGGGAACGTGTGACACTATCGTGGTTCTTGCATGGCATCGAAGAGATGAAACTAATTGGATTTTTGCGAGACAGCAGACGCAAGTTTGAGTGCGTCGAAAAACTGATTTGGAAAGATTTATAGTTTAGCACAAGAACATTATCTAGCAGTTATTTATTTATTGCATTATTTTACTGATTTCTCAGAGCCTGATTGTGAAATTTTGATGTTGAGCTGACTTAGAATTAAGAATACCATGAAGATGACGCCAGCCGTAGTTCCAATTGCAACTGGTTTCCGAAGTAGACCTCCCTTTTCAAAGGTATATTCAACAAAAACCTCGCCAATGCGATGGCTGTCTATGGCATTTTTATATTCCAATGTTATAGTAGGCCTTCCGATTGTATCCAAGAAATTGAAGGTCTCAGAAATTTCTACCTCAGTACCTGCCAATGGTGCAACACTAACACCTGTAGCTCCTTCCGGAAGAATAATTTTAAGCTGGACTGTATCATAGGCTATATCGTTTGGCCCATTAACCAGCGGGATATTCAGTATATATCGGTCTTCACCAATACTTCTTAAGTAGTTACTCAGATCTGACGACCATCCGATGGTAAAGTTATATTTCCAGCCTCCAAACAATGGATAGCGAGGCTTGATCTCCAGAATAGACTGGCTCTCATGGCTCCTGAAGTGACTAGTAGAAACATTTCCAACCAAGTCTGTATAGTACACATCGCGGGCCTCAGGACCCATCTGAAAACTAAGTTCCCGCATGGCAGCAACATTCAAGTTGTATTTTGATTGACCTTTCTGGAAGTCCAGTCTTGAGAATCGTCTAAGATTTGTCCCGAAGTGAGTCAACCAGTACATCTCTTCAAATGAAATAGAAGACCCCCAATGAGAGATCCATACGTCACGAGTCAGCTTGTTGGCCTTCACTAGAGGCTTGGGATTTTCAAAGCGTAGCTTTACATGACTTGAAGAGTATGGCTTGACAGAGGAATACGGCCCATATGACATGACCAATCCAGAGATAGAAGCCTCATCCCCAGTTTCAGGGTCAATCTCTTCAGATGAAGTTCCCAATGTCTTGATATGTGTCTCGACAGATTTAGTCTCGTATGCACTGAAACCTTGTCGAGAAACCTCCGCGTAGATGTACTGTTGCTCATCCTGGTTCGCAAACTCGGGTAATGGTTTGAGAGAGCCTAGCACAGCTTGGGCAAATGATATTGTGATTTCCTCCTTCGGCTTCAGTGGCTGTGGAAGAAGAACCCTGTAGAATTGCGCATTATGGGATTCTGCTGGCAATGAAAGGAACTTCATTGCAACAGGGGTACCAGATCCCTTGATCTGCCCCTCAAAGATAGCTGTCTTATTAGCTTCACCAGCCTCTACAGCATAAAAGTATTCTGACTCCTCGCTGGATCCAATGTTTCTGATTGTCAGCGTTATTGACTTCTTTATGTAAGTTCCTGAGATGTCAACCACCTGCTCAAGCTCGACATTTTCGAAGTTTCTGACCGGTACAAACCCTGAGCTTTCATCGGCATGGACAAACAACCCAATAGATAGCAATGAAAGCAACCCTAATAATGAAACCTTCATGTTGCTTTTGTAAAGGTACGTACTGTCAAAGCACAGAAAAGACTCGCTGGCAATTTTCAAATAGTAAACGACTTGGGATGAAACGTCACGCTTTTGTGGGTTTGTGCGCGCGAGATTCGGTCGCGAGCGCGGAGCTCACTAGATCATTGCCGTACGTTGGCAAACCAGCAAAATTCAAAACAAATCTTCGGGGCATGTCTACAAGGATTTAGAGTTCACATCTCGAATTAAAAAGAGTTAGTTACTTTACTCCCCATCTCTGTCAGTACTGCAATTTGGCCTCATGTCTGAAGAAGACATGGCCCCGCGTTCAACTCCGGATGAAGCCCCACACACTAAGCGCGACGAATTCCTGTATTACAATCCATATCACGAGTCAAGTGAGGATGGCACAGAAGACGAGATTTTTTACCGTGTACCCGATAATGGAGCTATGCCCAAGCTGTCCGAAGAATGGTACAGAGAACCACCTGGGCTACCGAGCAGCGACGTCCGATACAAGCTAAACTCAAGTGACATTGAGCTGCTAACTCTGATAGTTGAGTCTGCAGACAAGCAGAGGAATTCTGGAAACGCTATCAAGTCTAATGAAGGTGACTTTTCTGTCCTGTTCCAGACATTCGACTTATTTATGAAGTCTAACAACTTCGACCAGAATAATTTCCCAGGGTATCATCACTGTCTGAACGCCATTATCCATCTTTGTAAGTATCTGGAGCACTCCTGGAAAGCGCGATTAGACCATTACATACACGACTACTCGGTCCGAGACGCGCTCTTGAGGAAGAGAGAGCTGCTGACAGACAGGCTGCTGGTATTCGAAAACCGTATTAAATCGAAGATATTCCGGCGGTGGCACCTCATATCATCCGATATGGAAATGCTGCACGAAAGTATGCATTTATTAGCCATTAATAGTGACTATTCTAGGCTTCGACGCGAAGCATTTGAGCATTGGGCATATAGCACGAGGAGATCTAAGGTGAAGCTCAACGATGCAATACGTCAGGACAGAAAACGGTTGCAGTTAAAATATATAATTAGAATCGCAGAGAAGTTTGAGAAGGTATCTGCTATCAAACACCAGGGAAATATCGTGATTCAGACGAAGTTCTTTAATCGATGGCATAGATGCCACCAGCACACAAATGATGCTGAAAATGCTGCCGCTGAAATGGACTCTAAAAGGCTTATCCGCAGGACGGTTACTAGCTGGATCTATTGCCAACAACTTAATGATGCGTCGGACCATTATGATATTGTCAGAAAAGAAGAGCTTATGAGTATATGGCTATCAAGGTTGAATTTATACCTACAGAATGAGTCAAACGCCAGTCACCATTTCGAGCAGGGCCACAAGAAGAAGATACTAGATTTATGGTTTCAGAGAACAATGATGATAGCAGAGCAGTACTACTTTGCGTATGATTTCGATGCAGTAAGAACGACCAGGAGAATTTTTGAATTCTGGAGAGATACCTCTGGAATGATCGATATTCAGAAGAGCTTTGTCTTAAAGCATCAAAAAATTATCAAGAATAAATTTTTGAATGCTTGGAAACTGAAAACTGCGTATCAACAAGAGGCAAATCGCTTTCGGACCTTTATGCTAGCGTATCAGCTGTTCAAGCGATGGAGGATGGCTGCCGGCTATAGGACTATTTCAAAAGCCGTCGATGGGAATATCGTATTCCATCGATTCCATAGTTGGGTCCTCTCCGAGCGAATGGAGTTGTTTATAAGGTATAAAACTGGCAAAAATGCGTCTGCTTTTCTTCTGTTGTGGATTGCTCGAACTTTCCATATAGGGAGAGAACGATATAATCTTTCTGTGCTTTCTGATAAACGGCGCGCTGTGACAGAGAAAAAGAGAGCCTTAAATGCCTGGGTATCACATTTCGATAGCCTAGAAAACCAAGGTGAAATGGCTGTTCGTCTTCATGAGGAATATCTGCTGAGGAGTAGCTTCAGCGCACTCTCAAAATTTCTTTACAGATTGGCATCCTATTATGCAAAGTCTGATTTGATTTGGAGGAAGACTCAACTTAGAGCAGGCTTTATACAGTGGAGCCTGGCTCTCATAGCTGCGAAAAAACGTAGACTTACTGATCTACTCATGTCCTACATAGACCAGAGATATGACAGGATGGCTACTGGAGTGCTTAGACTCTGGTATTCGAAATACAAGATAATCAGGACAGCGTATGGACGTGCCCAGATAATGATCGACGTTCATAGGAAGGACAATGCCTTAGATATTATTCAAAGCTGGGCTGCTGACAGCCGAGTGATAAGAGACCTTGTGTATGCTGCAAGAAAGATGGACAGCAAAATCACGTTAGAAAGATCTCTTGAGGAGTGGAAGACACGAATACAGAAGATACTGCAGATGAAAGAAGCCATGGAACTCATTTCCTGGTCCAGGGTATCAAAGATACAAGAAGCACTATTTAGATCCTGGAGGACGAAGGCATTCAAGATTATCTCACAGCAGCGAAATGCAGACGAATTTTTCTACCGTACCAAGTCTACGCGGTTTGGAAAACTTTGGAAGCATTGGCGTGCAAGGGCAGAGGATGCTAGAATCCAGCAATATGAATCTACAGAAGCTGTGACTGAGCCCAAGCCTCGAGCACCTGCAAGTTTAATAATAGAGACACCGACGCGTGTAAGGTCCAAAGCCCATATCCCTCTAACTACGGTTAATCGATGGAGAAAGAGCCAAAGAGTGAACTCGTTTCAAAACATTACTGCAGCCCCCAAGACGCCATCTAGGCTGAAGGCTACGATGAGTATTGATGATGAGTAGTTCTCATTTTATAAAACGAATTCAACGAATAAAGAACTTTTTAGTACCCAATTTTAATAATTATTTATTTTCAGAGAATGGCTATTCTTCAGAGTCCTCGAAAGTGTCCAATGGCACCTTGTACAACTTAACTTGAGGATTGTTAGGATCCTTGATCAATACGTACTTGCCATCATCCAAGGCAGAAGCAATGTTAACAACAGACTTAACAATACCCCAGCCGTTCAGCAGGTTGAAATTTATCTGACTGGCGAACTGTAGTGGGTCTCTGCCCAAAACGCCTACAATAATATGTTGAGTGTTGTCCTTAGGAGTAACACGGGAAACAAAACCGATCTTCATAAGCTGAGCACCGGCAAGGATACTTTGAACGGTCCATCTAGAAAGCTTGCACAAGTTATTCTTCATCTCAGCAGCAACAATAGCACCACGCTGATTAACAAACTTATTCTTCCATTCCAAAGTTCCATTGCTACCTCCGTACTCATTGAGAGCTTTGACAGTCACGTATGAGACATCCCCACCGGGGTTCTGCTGAGCGGCATCGATTTCAGTACGTATGATGAGATTGATAGGCTCACTTTCTGCGTTGTCAGCGAGGTTGAACTTTCTGTATCTGTAGCCATGGGCCAAAAGAGGATCCGAATCCTTCTGCTCTTGCTCGTTGTAAAATGGATTTGGGTTCTCTAGCTGACACTTGCCACTAGCAGATTCATTAACTGCATTCACGCTGAAGTTATGGTTAATATATGTAGCTTCGTAAGCAAGGCTCGATGAACCATTGATATCGTCTTTCTCTGTCGTGTCTGCTGGAGGCTCGACCGCATTTTCATCAACAGACACGTAATCCAGAGGACCACCATCCCTCTTATCAAGGAAGATCTGACCGTTTCTCTTGTTGATAATCACATCCCATGGGTTGACTGTCTTAGTTGCGCACATCAGCAGAGAGATGATCGCATCAGTAGCAAAGACGGTGCCAGCCTCTTTACTAGCAAGCTCCTGCAGAACTGGATCATCTGAAGTGGAAACATTATATACAACTCGATCAAGCTGCTGCAGCTTCGTGTTAACGATCGGCTTTTCCAGGTTACGGTTGTAGTAATGCACGTATCCATAGGTTCCAATATCTTCACCAGCTTTAACATCGAACGACAGTTTTTGCAGCTCATTGAATCCAATAGATTGGACAGACACCCAACTATCACGGATATTGACACTGGCATCTCTGACCTTCTGAGGCTTGTCATAGTCTTTCCAGCCATATCGCCTGCCGTGCCGGCTTGCACCCCCTCGCTGAAACCTGTCCTGTTGACGGAATGGAGGACCAGAAGAATTACCAGCAGAAGAATTATTATTATTATATCTTTGAGCTGGACCACCACGAGTGATAGCACTGCCGCCACGGCCACCTCTGGTCTTGAGGATAGCATTCTGTCCCCTAGGCCTGGGCACCGCTTTGGTACTGTCGACAATAGAAAACGACGATACATTCTCATCTTCTTCCTCATTAGTAAAGAACGAGGCAGCACTTGCGCCGTATGCATGATAAGGATCTCTGAACCCTCTGCCATAAGGTTGTCGTTTTTGATCTTTGCCGTCCTTCGATGTATCGGCAGCCCAATCTGCTACCTTGCCTAATTTATCTCCCTTGGAGAAAGGAGCATAAGGCACTTCATTGAAACGAAGCTCCTTAGGAATCTCCGAAGGAGGTCCCCATGACTCAGTTGTAAGCCCTAGTTTGGGTAATCGAGGAACTGTTGACATTTGTGTCTTGTTTCTTAAGGAAGAGATTCAAGTGTAGATATTTTTCACTCTCTATTTTTGCGTTCCTGCCATGCGCGCATCTGGGCATGTAAGGATATTTGATCACCAGAACAGTAATGAATGTGCGCCACCACCACAACTTCGAATCTACAGCACCATTATACCATCCCTACTTATTTTAACAATATCCAATTAGAGATGAATGGGGTCAGTGTAGATGTTAATGCCCTGAAGAAGGGCGAAGTAAAGTATGCTCTTTCAAGTTCCAGATCTAAAATACTATTTTTTTTACTAACCGCCGTCAAGCCTTGGAACCTCTATGTAAGCCATTCTGTGCCACTGGACAGGGAATGAAGCGCCTAACGGTAGTAGTATGGCTGTCAATTTCAAAGACGGAGTCATTTTGGGGGCGGACAGGTATGAACGGGAAGCTAATTGCGTGTCAATCTTAACTTATTAATCGATCTAGTCGAACCACCACTGGATCATTCATTGCGAATCGGTAAGCAAGTTACGGGGTTCTCCGTCAATTGCTCGGATCTAATGTCATGTTCAGAGTCACCGATAAGCTTACTCAGGTGCATGAGAAAATATGGTGCTGTAAGTGGATAAGAGCAAGGTGCATTGATTGATGGGGCGACCGTGCTAACGATATATCTAATAGGCAGGTAATGAATCGCATTTAAAGGGATGTATCGCAGACTCTTGAATTTTAACGTTATAGGTCTGGATCCGCTGCCGACACACAAGCAGTTGCCGACATGGTTCAGTACTATCTACAGCAGTACCAGGCAACAAATGATAATAAGGCACCATCCGCGAAAGTGGCAGCATCATTGTTCCAAGAGGTTACATACACTAACAAGGACAATCTGACGTAAGATCAAAATGTTCTCATGCGTTCGACTATGGACCTAACTTTCTTTAGAGCTGGGATAATCTTGGCTGGATTCGACGATAGAAATGGAGGGGAAGTTTATAGCATTCCTCTAGGAGGTAGTGTGCACAAGCAGGATTATGCTATTGCAGGTAGTGGTTCATCATACATCTATGGATTGTGCAAGAAGACTTACAAAACTGGTATGTCGAAAGAGGATGCAGTTAGCTTCGTAAAGCAGGCGCTATCCCAAGCCATAAAATGGGATGGAAGCTCAGGCGGTGTGATTAGAATGGTAATTCTAACCAAGAAACCCACTGAAAGGTTGATATTTTATCCTGATGAATATGAAGAAGCATAAAAATGTACTTAGGCTACCAATTATAAATATTCTTTCACCTCCAAATGTTTTGCCTCCTGAAAGTAGTTTTAGTAACTTTCGACGTTTTCCCCGCCAAATATTTTCCTCCGTCACAAATATCATCATGACTCTGGAGCACTTCAGATCAGAGCTGCAAAACGAGCTTCCGAAGACAGGGCGACCATTTAGACTATCCCTTCTAAAGACCAATCCTAAAAGATGCCGCAGATTGGTATATAAATCAAAAAGCAAGGCTAGGGGCCTACCGTTGGACGTATTTACCTCGTTTTTCTTCCTTCTTACTTACGATGACCGTGTGATTTACGCGTTGGAAGCATTCACATTCGAATCTGGACACTGCAATACACTCTTTATATCTAAGGCTGATACA
Source organism: Diddensiella transvaalensis (assembly GCA_030555955.1). Lineage (NCBI taxonomy): Eukaryota > Fungi > Ascomycota > Dipodascomycetes > Dipodascales > Trichomonascaceae > Diddensiella > Diddensiella transvaalensis. Next base: position 20,587 of record JANIVV010000017.1, on the reverse strand, counting down.
ACTGGCCAATACTATGAGGATGTGGGTAAATTTCAGCTTTCAATTGGAGGTATTACTGCGGGGATAATACGTACTCTAATGAAATATTATGTGAATCCTGATAAGAAGCTCCGGATCTGTCTATTTGCAAAGGCAGAAAGACAGTATTTATTTCCATTCTCCAGCAGATGTGATAAAAAACATCTGCTAGGCGATGCCGCGTTGGTCAAATGGTGGGTACGACTATTAGATGGCTTAGAGGACCAATTTGATGAAGTCGCGAAGGCCAAGTTACAGATCCCCGGCTCTGACAGCAAATCAATTGAATCGTTTTTTCCTGAAAATAAAAAAATGCCATGGCAGGTAGGTGATGTCTTCTGGGATGATCAACTTCAGGAAGGTTTGAACCTGTCAGATTCGGCGGCGGTGAAGTTCATTCCAAGGTTCCCCGACGACCCCAAATGCCGTTTCATGGATTTTCTTGTTCACGAAAAGCGTGCTCTCAAAGTATCTCGTGAGCAGTTCTGGCTCGAGCTACAGTCTCGGCAGGAGTTCAGACTCGGCAGCGTGGTCGGTATCATTGGAATTGAAGGTTCAGTAGACAAATCTTCAAAATACAGCGATTCACTTCAGAAATCGGGCTCAATGTCAACCAAAAAGGCCCAACATTTTCGAGAAATCATAAGCTCACAAGATTACTCTTCCAAGGAGCTTACGGAGGATGCGACAACGGAAATAGACTCGAGGCTGCCATCGTTTTGCAAAATTGATATCCAAGGTCTTAAATTAGCAACTGTTAATGCTAAACGCAAAGTTTCTACAGTTGCTGTGAATAATTTAGGCGTATCGCTGGTCCGGAAAAAGCCAAAAGTGAAATAGATCAGGTAGATTTTAAGTGAAGTCTATGGAGTCGATGTCTGAGATATTCTCCCAGTTCAGCAGTGTTACGTGAATCACCAATGCAATTGAGTTCAGCTTTCTTGTTGAGGAACAACTGCAATTGAAGCTCTCGTCTCAAGTCCGATAAATTGTCGCACTGCATCCAAGGATTTTTAAGCATATTTGTGGCCATTAGACGTTCTCGCTGCGTACATTCCAGCCATCCCATTTGATAATCCAGAATCGAGACGCCTAAAAACTGTATTCTGGTGCAGGAAAGCTGCTCACTGGTACTTATCTCTCGCAGTCTTCCGTACCTGTAATTGCAGAATATCTGTAATCCGTACGGATCTGAGTCCACCACACCATATATCGGCAGACTTGGATAACATCTGCTCAGGACGTGTAAAAATCTCCTACTACAGATGTCCGGATATCCTTTTCCCTTTGAATTATTAGCCGATTTCGTGAATCGCTGCGTCATAATCATACCGTTATTAATATATCACCAGAGAAAAAGTGAGACAGCTCCCTGAAAACAGCCTGTTCTTATTAGCAGATGAAAACTATAAAACGGGCATCAAATCAAACTACCTCCTTCTCAACCACTATAACTTTTGTGACCGTATCAGGGATTCTAACGTACGAAAGCTGTATATGAGGTGGAATAAACGATGCCTTAATATCGGTCAGAACAGAGAATTTCATGATAAAGAAAGCCAAAAACATACCCCGTTGATCTTACTAACTTGTACTACTACTCCTTGTTCAGACAACATAGTCATATCACCGATCACAATTCCTTTCGGAGAAGCAGAGACGTTCAGAGCAAGCAGCTCAACTCCTAGTATTCTAGAGATGTTTCTTAGCATGCAGTCGACTCTCCCCTGGCGTTCAAAGAGCTGAACGTCTTGATAATATATGTCCCTTTTGGTGATTATCACATCTTTAAGCAGGCTTTCGTAAATGATTGAGAGTATACGAAGCAGAATAGCTATTTTGTTAGTATTCAGAGCCATGTACTTATTGGATATGCCATACCAAACTTCCTGGCTTTTTTTGCGCTAATATCAGGAAAGGAAACTTTCAACCCTTTCGGACTGCTCTCAGTATGAAAGCGATTACTAAGCCAACATCAGCATTAATTATAGGTACAAGCTATATCTGACTCACTGTGCAATGGGGATTAGATGCAGGACTGCCGACTGGTGGTTCTCAAAATCAGAGCGAACTGAATCTAGCAAGTGTCCAAGATATCTCAAACAAACATGCCTTTAAATTAACAAAGCTTGGACCTCTATACAAAACATTGAGTATATTCTCATACCGGATATTGGTTGTGGTGTACTCGACGGTCATTAAAGATCTCACAGTTCGCTAAGCGCCGAGCGGGAGATCGGACAAGGTAAGCCGCAAGAAAAATGTGGGGTCTAAATTCTGTAACGATGCGGGACGAACTATCTAAAACACACCATCATTCGACTATTACCGGATCCATCATGATTTGTTCTTCCAGAGCACTGGGGAGGACTTTCCTTAGAAAATTTCACGTGTCATCTCTAAATGAGTCTACAATTGGAATAACAGGTCTGGCTGCGCATGAGGTTAAATTTCGTAACCTTTTCCTACGTGATGCTTGTCAGGGTGGTGCCTCGGTCGATCCTAGTTCTCAGCAAAAGACATTTTCGACTGGAGAATTGCCTTTGGATGTATATGCGCAACAAGCTGATGTCATAGATGATAGTCTGATTGTGAGATGGAGCGACGGACACACAAGCTCTTATACAGAACAGTTCCTTTCCAGGTATTCTTCTCTCCAGGCGAGCCGAGAATATCGGCTGCTCGATCGTCAGAAATGGATATCTTGGGGGAGCCTTGGCAAACGAATGCGCGATAATATACGACGCATATCGTATAAAGACTATATCAGCTGCCAGAAAAGCTTGGCGGAAGCGTTGTCATCCTTGAATGATTACGGGCTGTTGATTGTGACTGACGTTCCAGCTGGAGAACTTGCGGATAACAAAATACAGGTGGAAACAATTGCTCAAAGGGTAGGCTATATCAAAGAAACATTTTATGGCACTTCCTGGGATGTTAAATCTGTCCCAGAGGCCAAGAATGTTGCATATACCTCTGTCTATCTACCCCTTCACATGGACTTACTGTACTACGAATCCCCTCCAGGAATTCAATTGCTTCATGTTATCGACAATAAAGCCAAAGGGGGAGAGTCGCTTTTTGCTGACAGCTATGCTGCTGTGCTCTCAGTTCGGGAAAATGATCCCAGTGCATACAAGGCGTTATCTAAAGTTCCTATATCATATCATTACGACAATGATAACTTTCACTACTATTATGCACGTCCTCTTATAGTGGAAGATCTGAACAGCCCACTAAACGACGAGGGATATCACGAAATCTCGGCCATTAATTATTCCCCACCATTCCAGGGCCCAATTGACATATTTGCAACAACTGGTAACAAGACTTGTAGTGATAGCGAGGTTGCAGATTTCCACAGAGGGCTTAAATTATTCGAAAGGTATATTGAATCGCCAGAGAACTTGCTTGAGGTGAAAATGGATGAGAATACTTGTCTTATGTTTTTCAACAGAAGGATTCTACATGGTAGACGACAGTTTCTCCAGGAAACAGGCAGTAGATGGTTCAAAGGAGCATATCTAGATCTGGACGCATTTTATTCCAAGTTACGAACATGTACAAATAGATACACAACAACAAAAAAGAATAAGTAGTAGAGTTTCATGATGAAAAAAACAAAAAGGCGAGGATGGAGTACATGGATCTAAACAACCTCACCAATAACCTTAGCAGCTTCTCTGTAGGTCTCGAGCATCTTTTGGCATTTTTCGCGCTCCTGCGCAAGCCCTTCATCTTCATGGAGGAGATCTTCGAAAAGAGATTCTTTATAAAGATCGCTTACTAGCCTGTTCTGTGCAGAATCTTTCGAAAAGTTCACCAGTAAATGCATGACTGCCTTGGGTACTTGATCTTGAATACTTTCGCGGACAATGTCAAAATAGGACTTGATTAAGCTCATAATGAGTTCACACTCCAAATCTTCCCTGTCAGAAAGGTGAAAATCCTCCTCTAGAGCCCCATTTAGTTCGCTGACATCAAAAGCGCCTGCACCAAGATGACCAGGAGTGGGGCTGGCTGCCATTCTAGAAGCTGGAAACCCACCTGGAGAGCTGATTCCGGACTGTTGAACATCCTTTCCAAAGAAATAGTTCAAGAATGAATCTTTGTGCTGTCCCGTGGAGCCTCCATTCTGCTCTGGTAGATGGGGCTGAGAGGCACTATGCCGGCTGTGGTGAATATGATTTCCACCCTTGGAATGCTTTTCATTGCTGCCATTTAGCAACTCGTCGCTACCGTTGGGTATATCAGAATCTGATACTGTACCATTTGGAAGATCATCAGGACTTGCCAGCCTTTCAGCAGCAGCTTTCTTGAAATCTCTTTCCCGCTTCTCTCTAAGCTGTCTTTCTTCAAGTACATTTGCCATTGCAGCAGTAGCGCCAAGGAAATTGGGATGGTTAGTATTGATATAAGCTCTTTGGATGTCAATCAAACTTGAAACATAGGACGATGTTGGCCCAAGCCTTTCTCTAAGAAGGTCAGATATAACCTCAATAAGTTTAGACTGTAATCTAGGAAATCTGCTCAACTCGGAGAAACTGCAGGTATGACAGATTTTCATGAGTTCTTCATACACCATCTCGACACATCTCTGTGAGGGTGCCTCCAGTAATCGAATCTGAGGTTTGACAAGTAGATCAAAAGCCAGTTCAGGAACGAACAATGACGGTCTAGGACCGCTTGAGTTACGGATAGCGGTTCTCACATCAGTCTTGGTGAGATTAAAGGTGGGGTTAATTTTGCTTAAGGAGCTGCCGAACACTTCGTTGTAAATATAATAAATGCGAGCACCACCACAGAGCTCTTTGGTCGAGATTTCAGAAGATGTACCTTCAATTGAGGACGTGAATGAAGAGGCAAACCTCGTCATAAGTTGTAATATCAACGGGCCTCTCTTCTCCTTTCCGAAAAACTTCGAATCCCCATAAGAAGCAAGTTCCTGCTCGGTCTGACCCATCAGAGTATTCAGCCGGGCTTTAATATCCGGTAACCGTTCCCTAATATGCGCCATTAACGTCTGATTCAAGCACTTCGCTAAGTAAGCCGTGCCACATTTGTGAGAGATTTTATTATATACAGGATGTGTTAAGAAGAAGTTTCGCTCAGCCTGCAGCGAATCTTCCAAAGACTTGCTTTCTTGAATATCCTGTTGAGATCGATTAACGACACCAATAAACCCTAATTTCAGGGGATAAACGTGTCCCGAAAGGATATCAAGAGCATTAGTACCCTGATCCATTAGATCCAGTTTTGTAAGAATACCGATTGTTCGTTTGCCATGGGGATCCACTTGCCGGGCCAATTTTAAAGACTCGGAGTTCACCAAATCCACATTGGCGGGAGAGACAGCCAATATGATACTATTGGGCTTCGCGATATACTCTGATATAAGAGCCCGCGTCTGCCGCTCTATATCAGTTGGTTGGTCTCCTATGGGGATTTTAGTCAATCCTGGCAAATCAACCACAGTGAGATCCAACACATGCGGCGAGAAGATTTTAAGATTGATTGGTATTCTGTTAATCCCCTTATTTGAGCCCGCAACTCTTGAAGTCTCAGCTTCAATTTCACGCCTAATTTCACCGAAGTCGTAAAACCGTCGCCCTGGAACATGTAGAAACTCGCCCCACTCAGCTTCTTGAACTCCTGTTGACCGCGTATGAAGACCACCAGTAGCAGCACCGTGCAATTCCGTTAGATCACCACCTACACTGCTAGCTACAGTAGACCTACTGGAACTAGCGTCCGACGAACGGTTCGGTGATCCTTGTTGAGTGGTGGACGGAATATTCACCAGTTGAAGAATCAAAGGGCGCCTGGTCACAATTCCAGTGCCGCGAGGTAGGAAGTCCCTGCCAACTAAATATGATTGAATTAGAACAGTTTCAATTCCCATTACCTCAGAAAGATTCGTACATACCTATATTTTCCAGTACTGAGGATTTGCCACATGATTGCGATCCGACAACTACAACCTGGGGAAGATCAAGCGTGTCAGATCCGATTGTGTTGAAAACAAGATCCTGTAGCTTGTTGACAACTGGGATTAAATCCTCCAGAGATGCCATTTTGTAAACTGATTTCTTTCCAGTGCCCTGTTTTCTTCAGTTGAGAGACTGCTTTGCTTTGGTCTTGGTTATATTAATGGCCGAGATTGGTTGGATACTGGAAAAAACACAAAACTAAAAGGTTCTTGCTAGGTGCCGCCGCCACTCACTCTCTGAACGAGTCTCTCACTCATCGAGTGATTCACTACGCAACTAACTCAGAGATCTTTAACTTGTCGGAATAACGAATATTTTGGAACTTTATTTTTAAGTCTAGATTCTATTTCTTTTAGTACACTTCCAAGATATATCTTTCCTGCTCCTTCAGAGACTCAATTTCTCTAGCGTGGTCAATAGACTCGCCTCTGCTGGCAGCCTCGGTAGCTACAATATCCGCCAAAGCAGACGACACATCTGCCACCGGCCAGGTCGGGCCACAGAGATAGAAAGTACCCTTCTTAGACACGAACGCATCAACCAAATTTTCAGATGCTTCGCGAATTCTATCTTGAATGTAAATCTTCTGAGCCTGGTCACGAGAAAACGCAGCGCCGATGTACGTCAATATACCAGAATTCTTGTAGGCCTCGAATAGCTCACCATACAAATACTCTTGTCGCTGATGACGCGATCCAAGGAACAGGTAAACCTCTCCAATTTCTAGACCTTGAGATTTCTGCCACGCCTTCTCCTCAAGGAAAGCCTTGAATGGTGCCAGACCGGTTCCGAGTCCAGACATGATAATTGGAGATGTACTCGAAGTAGGTAACTTCATGACAGAGGGTTTCACAGAGACAACGACATCAGAATTAGGAGCCAGATCGGCAAGGAATTTCGAGCATTGCCCAAACCTCTTGCGGCCCCTGGAATCAACCCAGTCTACTACCACAATGAGAAGATGAACAGCATTGGGATGAACCTTCTGAGAAGATGCGATAGAGTATTCACGTCTCTTGAGAGGCATAACAATCTGCAGGAGATCAGGTAGCGAGGGTTTCGCACTCGGGAACAGATGGAGAACGTCGACATAGGTAATGAAATCGTCTTCGGCAAGCTTTTTCAATTCAGCCGCACCCTCGGCCGAGCCAAGGTGCTCAAGTTTAGTCTTTTCCTTTTTGTTAGTTGCATATGATGACAACTGTTCAAAAAATTTCTTAGGTGGTTTGCCGAAAATGTCAAAATTGTTTCTAAGGGCTTGAACAACAGTCTTCGTTTCTTCTCCATCAGAAGACTCCTTAGATGGGAAGGAAACGAGATCATTGGGCCTCAGTCCATACCAAGAGATAAACTCGTAAGTATCCTCTTCATTGTTAGGGGCATGAATGCCTAACGCTTCTCCGATGGCATAAGTAAGACCAGTGCCAGTAATATCCAGTTCAATATGGAATATGTGCCGATCATAGTCATCAGGAGTGACCCTTTGATTAAGTTGAACTTTTGCAATAAAGTTCTTGACAGGTAGATCGGGACGAAGTTCGTGGCCGGCACCATATGCTTCTCTGAATGCAACAAGTTTGGTGGCATCAGCAAGGCTCTTGGCAGAAAACGCATTAATATCTTCTTCAGAAAAGTGTTCATGCTCATTCTTGACAAAGCCACTAGGCTTGATATACACAGGCAGCAAAGTCCCAGGTTCAGGCGCTTCCAGCCATTCCTTTGGTGTGCCGATCGTTTTCAGGCCCACTGCAATCACCTTCTCAATTAGATTCACAACAGTGGCTGCTACCAGTTCTGTATCCACACCGTTTGTCAGTACAATCTTAGTGGTGATTTGATCAATGGACAATCTTGGGTATGCAACCTTCCAGAATGCAATCTGTGCTACCATGCTCTCTGTACGACCCTCCGTCTCAGAATTAGCTCCAATGGTCTCGTAGTCAATAAACCACAAAGTAACATCTTTCCCAGCAGCAGACCTTTTGAAAGTATTGCTCACCAACTTGTTAACCACCTCCAAATCAGCCTTCGAGTTCAGAATGACCTTGGCTCCAAAATTTGCATTCTCAAGCACATCGAAAGCCTCAGTTATCTTAACATCGTTGATAAATACAACTTCAGCAGAGTCGATTCCATATGGGGCTACAAAGCCAGATGGAGAGACTCTCACCTCCGACGAAACGACACCAGCGAGGGCCTCGTTATCGAAGCTCGAGATATAGCCCACCGATTGGCTGTTATCCAATGCCAAAACCTGGGCCAAAGAAGCAGCAACCTGGCTAGCCTTCGAATTATCAAGATCCCAGAATGTGAATTCTCTGGTTTCAGCACCGAGGAGACTGGCCTCGTTTATCGACAGCAGCTTGTAGAAATCTGCAGCCGCCCAGGTTCGCTGCCGAGAGTACTTAAAATCAGAGACATCAGGAATGGCAGCGCTGCCAAAAGCCAGATCCAAGTTCATGTATAAACTAGTGACAACATCAGAGTAAAGAGCCGAATGAAATCTAGAGTCTTCAACCTCGTCCTGACCAGCAACTTGACCAACAGTGATAATATTTTTGGTAGACTTGGGAAGGACTTTGAAAAAAGCTTCCTCAATGAATGGGCTGTAAACACGAACATTTACAGCACCCACCTTTGCACCAAGCTCAGCTGCAGTTTCAGCAACTTGTCGAGCAATAGCACTCTCAGTAGAACCGAATGTGACAATCACGGTCTCAGCATTTTCATGGCCAGCATATTCGAATGGGCTATACGCCGTTCCCAATTCTGCATTTACAGCTTCCAACAGAGATGAGACCAACTTGGGCGGCGAAGTATTGCTAGTGGATTTACCCTCGACAGCAGCAGAAATTCTTGCATATTTCTCAGAGAGCTCTGGGGCAGACAATACACCGTTGGCCCTACCACTTTCTCTAATTGCACGTAAGCCATCGTACAAATGAATAGTTGGCAGCAACTGTGATAGAGCAGTGGCAAGCAGTGAAATGTGCTGAATATCATCCAAAGAGGTAGAGCCAATCAAAGCCAGACCCAGGTTCTTTGCAATATTTGTCGGAGTGACATAATCCGCAACTAGCTTTCCGGACTCTGGTGAATAATCAACGCCAGCAACATGAAACACTAATGGTGAGGAGGCACCTGGACCGGCAACGGCCAGCTGGGCCAGTACTGGCTGCATAAGCTCAAGAATCCCACTCGTAGCCAAAACTGTGTGAGGAATGGCAGGTGCCGAAAGGCCATGAGAGTACAAATACCCTAGCAGGACAGAAGCAGCACCAACGCGAGCCTCCAGCCGATGGAATTCGGGAACCTGACCTCGTCCATTCGGCTGGTTAAATTGGATCCAGTTGGCGATGCTAGTGTCAAGGCCGAATGTAGCAGGAGAGTAAGAAAAAATTCCATCTGAAAGAGCGTAAGCAGCCTGTTGAACTAGTAGCTGAGAGGTTCCATAAACAGAGCCGGTTACCGAGCCTAGGTCTGCGGGAACCACAAATGGAGAGAAGATTAGACTGGCATCTCGATCCCCATTTTCATAGGGAGACTTTGAAATATCTATTGAAGGGGCCATTTTAAGGTCTTCAAAATGTTTCAGCGAAGTAGATGAAAATGACTGACAGTGAAACAGCCACGATATAAGCGGCAACTAATCTGTGGCTTGCGTACTTTTTTTTCCTCTTCATTTTCAGCGCAGATATTGCAGATGAAGTTGACAATATTGTCGAATCGCACGTGATGAGGATCATTTAAGAAAACGGTGGATGCGGCTCGACGCCACAGGTATCGCATGAGCCTCACATAGTGATAAGGCCGATCCTCCGTTGCTGTCACACAGCGCGCAACGCGCTTTCTCCTTGTAAGAAGTCTGGCTATGACTAGTACAGTCTCCTACTCATTAATGGATAATCGAGCACGAAGCCATGGCCAGGCAAGCATAACTATACGGGCCAACAAGTACTCCCATTGTCTTGTAGTGACTACATCATCTATTGGATTGAGCACTGGAACAGTCTCGAGTGAGAGCTGGGCTCATCTTCCGGAGGGCGCAAACATTGGGCTGTCGTTTCAAAGATATACAAAAGAAGATATAGAGTGTCTGCGAATGACTGTGCTTTATCTCACAGAAATATTGGTAAGCAATGTGCTATGTCCAGCGACGAGTAATATGTCAATAACAAATTAACAATGTCGCCTTTACCCACATCCTTAGGAGTCGATTGATTTTGGAGAACTTGCGCGTCAGTTTGAATCAAGTGCAGTTGTGCACCACGAAATCCTTGTGAAATATCCTTCCATTGGTGTTCGCTACTTGTCGAGGAGACCTGATCAGCTTCTTGTAAGACTACTTAGTGCCTGTTGTCGAGGCCTACCAGAGTCAAATATGTCTGACAGATTCAGGATACACACAGAATACAAATCTCAATTCAAGAAAGAAGCAGTTTTCAGCGCGCGGTAGATCTGTTAGCGGCATACGGCTTGAATCTAAAGCAGATAGGTGGAGAAGAGCCGCCAACCTCTCATCACCACTCTCACGGCACGGAGCTTCATCGTGAAGCTGGGCCAGATTTATCATCCATCACTCCATTACGGGACACAGCCTCCTCCTCTGCCGATAAGAGCAGAATAGGAGCCGGTACCAATCCAACCCCAGTCGATTCTGAGACCAGTAAAGGTGCAGCTAATGTGTCAGCAGATGAACCAGGGGCATTCAGCCAAACAGACATGGGCAGTGAGAAGACCCCCCGCACGAATGCCCAGGGCCCTTGCGGTTCCGAAGAAGAACCAGAACTGCCGCTTGAAACTCAGATTGAAAATCTTCTTAAGGATCCAAACTTCTGGCCCTTGGTAGGAGGCCCTGCATTCACATGTTAGCATATATTTTTTTGGGAACTAACCAAATTTAGGTGGACCAAGTTCGAGAGATTTGGAAGCAGAAGTATGATTAGTTTAGTAGCATCTATATAGGTTACAGCCAAAAAAGCTCAGAAGGTTGTGTGATGCTCTCCCTGTGGTCCACTAACGTGGGGTAACCTTGCGGTGTTATCTCGCACGTGAGACTATTTATTTTAGCCCAATACTTCCCACACTTCTCTCGTAAAAGGTAATTTCAAATTTCCAACGGAACGGTTGTAAGCTCGGGGGAATAAGTAAGTCGCTCCAGAGTAAGATTCTTTCTCTTTGTGTTTAGTCGATATTTATTTGCTTGATCGTGTCTCTTCGGGACTTGCAGTCTTCAAAACTTGTTCACCTCTATCTCTTTATTCTGGTGTGTGGTGGGCTAGTGAACTGATGCCATCATCCGATATTGCGAGTCAACTTGTTTCGACAGATTCACAGGTGCAGTTGCGTGTTCTCCGGGAGCTTAAGAATCACATTATTGGACATAAAGAGGAAAAAAAGTTCTATTTGAGGCGTGATGTTATAAGTCCACTTCTGGAGATTTTAGCCAACGGGCCCGTTGAGTCTCAAATCCAGGTCAGTGTTATCCTGGGAAGCTTTGCTCATGGTAAGATATCTGAACTGATCAAATGTATTGCTGTTTCGTTACTGACCTATTGTAAGGCGACGATGATGTCGTGGAGGAGCTGCTTCGATACCCTATCGTACAGAGCATACTAGACATTCTCAATAGCTCCCCGGCACCGGAGTTGGCTACCTACTGCCTGAAAGTATTGGTAACTACCCTGCAAGCTCATCCGATTCCGTCCCTCTTGTCACAGTACCCGCAGCTGGTATACTATCTAGAGAAGTTGCTTATTATGCAGTCGACACCTCCGGCTGTCATGGACCAGTGTTGTCGATTGATACCACTATCTTCCCCCACTCGGGCGACAGCAAACCAGCTCTCAAGACTCTCGCAGTGTCTGGCTTCTAGGATAACGGCACTCGTCAGGCAGTACAAACAGAGCCGATCGAAGAACCTGCCGTTGGAGTCAGCTATTTCGGCTCTGGCGCACATCATCACTACCGAACAGGCCAAGGAACTCCTTTCGTCGACATCCTCAGGGAACTCATCAGCTTCGGGAACCATGAAGATCACAATAAATACGGACACTTTTTTGAGTGGTCTTATATATCTGACTAGATGTGAGTCTCCTGAAATCCGGTTGACTACGGTTGATCTGTTGGCTAGGCTGCAGAAGCACGCTGTATCTCCTACCCAGCGGGAAATGATGCTAAAGCACTTGCTTCCTACCCTTGTTCCTATTCTTGATATGCTGGGAGAGGACCCTAGAGTGAGCTTGACGCTCTCGTATATTTGTCGGGACGACGAGAAAAGCGCAGCTATGGCAGTAGAAGTTGGGGTAATCAAGAGGATAATGGCAGTACTGAAGAATGCGGATTTCTCGGTTTGGAAGAACAATGAACTGATAGCGAATAATCTCCTTGCCCTTGCAGGAATTGGGCTTCACAAAGACAGCTTTCGTCTTGAAATTGTCGATAGTGGAGCATTGGCTTTGGTCGTCAAGATTATGACGATGCAGCCAACTGATCTACATGGACCAGCTTTAACTTCATTACGCAAAGTCAAGGTCGCAGCCTGTCACGTATTGCGTGCTCTTTCACGAAGCATTGCTATAGTCCGTACCAGTCTCGCATCGACCGATATTGTGGACGGAATAGTTGAAATATTAAAGCTACGATCTGACGAACCACCGCCAGAGAGTATGGAACCACAGGCTGCCCAAGATTTATATGTGATAGAAGAGCGAAGGCAAAGAGCTGAAGATGAGATGGAGATAAAATCTGCCGTTATGGCTGCTATCTGCAACCTTATCCTGGACTTCAGTCCATTGCAGAAGACAATTTTGGATAGAGGTATCCTGGAGTTGATAATAGATGGAGCTCATTCGAAATATCCGCCTCTACGTTTGAACTCTGTGTGGGCTCTGAAGCATGCTTTGTTCGGTATAAATCAAGAACAAAAAAGAACAGTCCTGCATCAGCTAACTTGCTCTTATCTCATGCAGCTTTGCCACGATCCTGAACTACAGGTACAAGAGCAGGCTCTCGATTTCATTCGAAATCTTGTGTGTCGCAACCCTGATATTGTTGAGTTCCTTTTTGCACAAGTCGGAGAAGATAAGATATTCAATCTGCTGGAAGAAAAACTGCTTGGAGCAGAGAATTTCAGGGATTACCCACAGATTATTGTTGGGACTATCTATATTTTGGTCCATATTGCAGCTGGAACGGAGGATCATAGGGATGTTATTACGCGTCATGATAGTGTGCTGAATCGACTGGTACCTTTGATGATACACGAGTCATCTGATATTCGAACTGCCTGTGTTTGGCTTATTATAAACCTGACTTGGGTCGAAGAAAGCAATGGGAACTTTGTCAGATATGAAGCGTGCAAAGCCAGGGCCGAGAAACTTATCAGACTGGGATTCAAAGAAAAGCTGATCGAGAGAAGTCTGGACCCTACACTTGATGTACGTGAACGAACGAAAGTAGCATTATTCCAGCTTGAGGGCCTCTCAGCTTCTGCAGCGAGGACTGGAACTGACTTCTTCGAGTCCTCCACTAGCGCTGCAGAAACTCGAGCTGACGGCTAGATCGTTACTGTATAATTACTCGGATCACGAATATCAAGGATAAAGAGGTTAATAATCATGAGAATACATTATATATGAAATAAATAAAAGAATTGCAAATTTGACTAACACCAAAGAAGCCAACGTATCATGTTGAATAGTAGCCGAAACGGCTGTCTTATAACAATGAGCAACGAAACCGATCCCCAAACAACCCACATCAATATCAGCATGGTCCATTCAAGCAGAGTATAACCGAGCGACCAGAGCCATTTTATTCCAGGCGTGTCTCTATCCAGAGTGTCTAGACGCTCACCAAGGCGCCGAAGCTCAAGGTTCAGCGTAGTGTTAACTTCGCTGATAACTCTGTCAGAATCTACCAGAATTGTATCTAATTGAGATGTCCTTGTCTGAGTCAGGTCATGATGCAAATCTCGGAGCCTGCCCTCAGCGTTTGTTAGGTATTCGTTAGATTCGTGAGTAAGGTTGCGATTCACATTTTGTGACATCTGCGAAATATCTTTATATGCCTGCTGCAGGGAATCATCATGCAAAACTCGATTGTAAATTTCCGGATCCTGATCAACTCGCACCCTGCTTAAAAATAGCACAGCATTTAAGTACCTCAGTTCGTGCGCGAAGAAAGAGAGCTTCCCCTCTGTGAGGTCTTCCTGCGACAGGTTCTCCGGTGCAGTGTTCTTTGAGGACGCCGCAGATGAATCCGAAGATATCGAAAAATGCGTACCATGTCTTCCATTAGATCGTTCGCCTTTGGTGCTTTCATCCATCTGTGAGTGGATCTTAGCCAAGGCTTGCAGCGAATCTCCAGATTCACTCGTCAATGGGAACATAATCTGAGGTGCAGTAATTGACGGTTTACGTCTTGAATTCGTAGTGCCACTTCTAGATCGGTAAGCACTTTTTATCGAGACGCCACGGATCGGAGACGTGGAGCGAATCAAGCTGGTACCTTCCGCTGACAATGTGGGTGACAATTCATGCTTATTAGAGTCAGCGGAAGGACTGGTAGTTATGCTGTAAAGTTCTTCACCATTCGAAGCAGAAACGGAAGGTCTCTTCGAGTTTCCGCCTGACTGGGTATAGTGTAGTTCATCCACATCAGAAATGTCAGACCTTGAGAGGCTACTGTCGGATGCCTCATTGGAGTGAACTGAAACAGACGGCCGTTTCTTGTCTAATTTGGTCTTGAGCCGCTGTATGAATTCATCGCCATGAGATTTGGGATTTATAGGGATCACATCCTCTTTCCCATATATCAGTCTACCCCTTCTATCTCTCATTAAGTGACCATACCTAGCTCGCCAAGCATAGTCCCCCACGTACTCTGCAATGTCTACATGCCAGGCGAACTTGTCGGTTTTCCCAGTTAGGTATCCTGCAAATGCCTTTCCCTGTTGTTTTTTCACAGCCCGATTCCGAATTACCTGCAGAGGATTGAAGACACCATCTATAGTCTTCACATCAGAGTCGCCCTGAAATATCACCCGATGCTGGAAATTTGCCAGCATCTGATAATACAACTCCAGCTTCGCCTTGGCCCTTTTTGCACGCGCACGTGTTGGAACAGAGATATTCTTACTACCATAAGAAGTCGGAGAATCTGGCGTCAGTATCTCGTGGGCTGCTGCCGAATCATCAGGCCCAAGGTTGTCAGTATACTTGAGATTCATAAGAAGAGCAGCAAGCCGAATGACCTCTTTAGTCTTTTCATCACTGGTGAGAGGTGTATTTCCACCAGCCACGAGTCTGCTATCTCGTTTACTAGACTCTGCTCCTGTGATAGCCTGACCTTGAGTACCCCCAGCCAGAGGGGCGATCTCCAGTGGATCCATCGCCTCGGTGCCAGGTTGACTTGGGCGATGATCACGATCAGGCCTTTTGGAAGTTGGGCTTCCTCCTGACGGCTCTGGCTGGGGGCCGTTCAGCATGAAGCCTGCCTTTGACATGTTCAGAGAATGCCTTTGCTTCCCACCGCTATCTTTTGTTCTGCCTGCAAACGATGCTGACGAGGATTGCTGCTGCAACAACCACGGAGGCTGAGCACCGCCTCCCGTCTCCGACGAAGAACCACCAGACATGAGTGTCTCTACAAAGAATAAAGCGAATTACTCCAGTGCCTTCCGGTTCCTTGTGGTATGGTTAAATGGGAATGAGCTTTTACAAGAAGGAAAGGAAGATCATCCAGCCAGATGAGTGAAGTTGAGTGATTTGCATGGCGGGTCCTTCTTTTGGTGTGCATAAACGTAGCACGGCTTTCGCACAAAACGAGAAATCCGACAGCATAGCAGAGATTCCCTTCGGACTCCTAACCTTGTGGGCGAAACGTCGAAGTGCCATTTTGCAACCCGCCAATATCAGAAAATGTCGTTTTATCTGGCGATAATAGGAACCAAAGATTGTCCTATATATGAACTGGAGTTCGGCACTCACAGACAAAGCGGTGATGGGGTGTCTCGGGTATGGCAGTTTGAAGGAAAGCAACGATTAGTAGTAGTAGTTCGCTAACTTAGAGTATCAGTTTCCGCCTGAGATGAAAGAACTAAATCCATTTATTCTCCATTCGGCTCTAGACATCGTCGAAGACGTTCAATGGACCACGCCCCAGCTGTATCTGAAGGCTGTGGACAATTTCTACAACTACATGATATCCGCGTTCGTAACTGGCGGGAACATCAAGATACTATTATTGCATGAGACTAAAAATGAGGACTCTATACGGCAGTTCTTCAACGATATTTATGACCTATATGTGAAGACATTGCTGTCGCCGTTTTATTTTGTTAATCAGCCCATATCCAACCCTGTGTTTGATCAGAAGGTGAAACTGCTTGCTAGAAAGTATCTTTGAAGCTAATCCGCTATCTATTTATAATTAATATATTATTCACGTTTACATTGATAATGATTATTATTGTAGCTGTCGTGATGGAAATAAATAAAGTTGTACATGTATCATGAGCGCTTTAAGGCTTTGCCCAAAGCTCGCAATAGATCGTGAGAGCTTGGTCTTTCTGAATCTGGGGTCGGAAGACTAAGAGAAAGCACGCGCTGCTTCTCCTGGGTAAATATCTGTGCGGCCCTAGATAGAGAGTCGATTTTATGAGTCCCGTCAAGCAGCACTTGCAGATTGTATGGAAGCGAGCTCAGGCCCTTTGAGAGCTGATCAAGTTTTCTATTACTCTCGTCTAGCGACTCCTGTGCTTTAGTTATCTTCTCAGTAGGCTGGCCTACACCATCCTCAGTGCTACCATTAGCTTTCAACGAGCCAAGTTTTTCAAGAGCAGCGTTCCATGCCGCTTTCTCTTTCTCCAGTTCAGTTAACTTGATACCCAGAGCTTTTAAAATGTCCCTGTTTGCAACATTTTTAGGATTAGGCTGCGAAGCTTTGGCCGTTATGCTGTTCAAGAGTCTAGCTTTGTTTATCCAGTCGATATCTATTCGGGCCTGCCGCAGGTCTTCAAGGATCTCTTGCTCAATTACTCTCGCTATCTTCTGTGCGGTGATCTCATCAGATGTCGACGCGTTCGTAGAGTCGCGTACAACACGCAATTCTTCATCTCGAACGCTTGCAGCCTGTTCCAGGGAGTCCACCAATGATATTCTCATTCGTTCTGGCCCTGCCAATTCGCTCTTTTTGGCCACAGTTGCTGCCACAGAATCCGCTGCAGGAGCAGAGGAACTTCTGCTTGGGGGGTTTGAATGTGAACTTTTCTTCTTCTCTGACTTCTTCGAGTTCTTTTGCTTTTTCACCATCACAGTCCCTTCAGGCTCGTGCGACTCATGCCTCTTCTTCGTCAGGAAGCCCGACGAGGCTTCTGACATCCTAGATATATCCAGTTCAGAGAGCTTGGTCGGAACAATGCTATGAACCACTGTTGACTGAGCATCTTTCGGTACTTTCGTGAATGAGAAACCAGCACCATCACCCTGGCTAGAGCTTTTCTTCGAGTGCCGATGACCCTTGGACTCAGAAGCGTTGTTTTCGCGTCTGCCCATATCTGGAGGCTTGAGAGTGGAGGTGGTGATTGATGTGAGTTCCGGGCCACAACATAATAATAATATTGTGTGCGGGCTCCAAGTTCTTGCCGATCATATCACCTGACTACCTGTCTCAATACAGTGTTAATACAGTGTTAATTAGATTACTGCTGAAAACGGAATGGCCTTTGTTTAGTAGTAGCATGTATATGATTGCAAAGATACGTAGAATATACGCCTTGGTATGCTCATTAACGACAGCTCGTGCTGTTAATTCGGCACTAGTAGCCTCCGTTGAACTAGGCTGTTTTTAAAGCAGCTTCACACTCCTCAAGATGCCCCCATACAAGCATATATGGAGGCTTTATCTGCCAAAGTCGATCGTAGTCATTATCACGAAGACTTCAAAATGCTGTCGACCGCGGCCTTCCTTATAAACAAGCGATATGGAATGTTCCATGCAGGTACTTTCAAGCCCCACGGGTTAGGGTCAGTTAGTTAACAGATTGTTACCAAAATAAGGATTCTTAGAATATCTTCATATAGCATTTACAAGCACGAACGCCCGACCTTTTAAGAGCTATTATAGCCTTCTTTAGGGCCTGGAAACCTCTGCTGTTGGTACGGTTTCCGGTCGTCGCAGAAGCTACTAGTCTCCGGCCCCCCAGCCAGCCCCCAGCCCGCTGACCAGTGGCCGGTGGTGCAGTGTCCGCATGGCTCTGTTCCCAATGCTTTGAGTTGCATCTCCCCAACCGCATTACATTCCTAGCAGGGAACGGAACACCTTCCAGAGGCAGTCTCGTTTTATTTGTTATTCTGCTATTGTCACGTTTTGAAAAATAGGAGCCTGTGGAGGCTCTGAAACACTGCGTTCTTAGCTATTGTATTACTATTTCAACTTCATATTTATTGTCTTGCCATGTCTTTTTTGTGGAACTGGGACTTGGGCAACCTTGAGCTTTCAGATGAATTCAGAGCCGTCGTCAACGAGGCGATGAATAAGGGCCCGAAACCTGCCGTTCTGACTGATAAAATTAAGGTAGAGGAGCTAAGTCTGGGTCACAAGGCTCCAAATCTTGAGATACTGGAGGTCGGCGACTTGGGCGAGGACAGGTTTCGTGGCATCTTCAAGATGGAGTATGATGGAGATGCTTCGCTGGTGCTAAGAACAAGCGTGCAAGCAAACCCACTTGCAGTCCAGTCACAACAGACCCCAAAATTTATATGCCCGACCTTCGACATAGCGTCTCGGCCGCTGGAGATCCCGTTGAGAATCACGATCTCGGAAATTCGACTGTCCGCCATTGTTATTGTTGTTTTCTCGAAAGCCAGAGGTCTTACAATAGTATTTCAAAATGATCCTCTGACATTTGTGAATGTCAGCTCAACGTTTGATTGCGTGCCGACTATTGCAGACTTTATTAAAAAGGAGATCGAGGTCAGACTGCGGGAATCATTCCGTGAGGATATTCCCGAGGTTCTGTATCAGCTTAGCAAACGCAAGATCCTGTCCAAGTATGACATGGAACATCTAGTATCACAGTTGCAGCACTCGCCTCATAACCATACTTCCAATGAGAGCGTGAAACTGCCTGGAGAGCTTGTCTCACAAGGCGTTCAACCTGCAATAAGTGGCCTTGAGACCATAGTCTCCTGCCATAAGACCATGAGCCTCTTCACACCTCCATTCGCATTCACAGCCACAAGATCGACACTAAAGTTTCTTGACAAGTCTCACAAGGAAAATAGTAAAGCTAGCGAAAACAAGAGGCTGTCAATTAGTAGCATATCGGACCAGAAATATCTGCGGACGGCTCCCTTAACAACTGCCAATAATCACACCAAACCAAAGAGGCGCATAATAAAATTACACAGGGGAAACCCAGCAGACACTGGCCCGCAGAATTCGCGACCGGTTACACCATCACCACAGCCATCCTCGTTCTTGCCATCCGCTAGGTCCTCACCAAGTAGCAGCGCGGATTCAACTTTATGGGAACCTTCACCTAGACGACTGGCCACGCCTCCGCAGTTCCTTTTCTCGGAAAGGGACAAGGAGAAGATGTCGATTCATTTTGGCATGTCCCCAGACTTTGACATGCATCCGCCTCCTCCGCGGTATCACGATAGTATTTAGCATAATAATAATTTATAGTTCCAATGATTTAATTTTCTTCAAGAATCGCGTCCAGAAGCTGTTCTGCCTTTTTCTGTGCAACCTCCTTATTCTTCTCATCGTTGGCCTCGCCAAGCGCAGGCTTGATCTGGCCCAATATCCAAGCCTCCTTCAAACTCCTCGTTACAAAAAGAAGATCTTCTGTGGCTCGAACCTAGTTATGTTAGCGAAATTCAGTTAACAACGAGTAGTTTGGCATACTATTGTCGAGGAATTTGCCTTGATCTGAAACGTTTCGGTCGCTATAGTACTGCGGTCTTTGCCTGAATTCTAATGAAATTTGGTTAACTAAGTAAAAACTCAATTGGCACCATTTCAAGTGCTTACTGCCGAAAGATTCACAATCTCTGAAAACTTGCTCAGCAATAATTCTGTGGCATTGTCGATACGATCTAACGTGTCTATGTTAGCATATGTGAACAACAACCCCTGGCTGGTAGACAAGTTTTATGCGTACTCAAGAGAATCCCTGTTCTTTGCGGTATAGGTTTAGACATAATCTCTTTTAAGGAGTCACTTAGTCGATATAATTGTAAATTAAGAGTAACGTTTCTCCTTGCTCTTCTTAAGTTGGTAATCTTAACTTAAGAGGGGTTTGTCGAAAACTTAAGAAAATGGGTAGGCTCTGATGGAAAAGCCACACCCAAGCCGAGCATCGCTATCGGGGGTGGCCGGATCAGTTAAAAAAAAAAAAGACAGCTAGTAGGCGGCAGGGTACCACGAGAGACCGCGCGGAAGTGACGCGGACTTGGAGGCCAGCGGGCGCGCACGAACGCAGGACTGAGCGGACGCTGCCAGCGACCACGCGTGAGGCCCGGCGGCGGACGCAAGCCCACAACCGCCCCCAGACGCCGCCGCAGCAG